>BMAW01098671.1:0-17572 GCA_019974015.1 Nephila pilipes | reverse complement strand
TTCAATTTCTATTGACGTCGTAACACGATCAAATCAAATAAATTTCTCATGTTCCACGAACTTCGAGATACAGCCCTGGGCTTTTGAATAGTTTAGCTAGACTTGAGATTGATATATGATGTAAAGGAATATTAAATAACTTGCAGTCTGCATATATATTCTCTACAAAGGCGAAATCGGTAAAAAAGCTGCGTTTTTCTTAAAATTTCAGATCTACAATTAAAGTTTCATATAATTTTAATTTAATGAATCAATTTTATGGTTAAAAAAACCTTGTTAACTAAATCTTAAGAATAAAGTGGAAATGGATTACAAAAGTGAAATATATTACTTTTATATGCCTAAATCATGAAACAAAATAGTTAGCAACTTGAGCAAGTGAATCACGAAATTTACTAAACCTAAATGACGGCCAAAAATATAACTTCATTCATGAAATGATAGAAACAATAGAGAGAGAGAGAGCTTGAAAGCAAAGAAAACCCATTAAGAAAATCAAATATAATATTTGGAAATTCTTAATCTGGCTTAACACAGATTTAATGCTGGTTAAATAATGTTTTATTGGTTCCAAACTTTCCCAAACAGGAAACAATAATTATGAATGAAAATGGGGATACTATAAACTCAAAATTACAAAATGCAAAAAGAATAAATTAAGTCAAAACACATGTAAACAGAGAAACATATATGTATATATGTCTTAAAGAAATAAAACAATCTGAATAATAATTTGAAAGGTTGAAGAAGATAAAACAAACTTACAAGGGAAACCATACAAATCAAGAATTCAGAGTCAAACCCTTCAGCTAAACGGTATATTTAACCTATACCCCAGAACCCGAAGTATATAGAAATATCTTTTTCCACACACACACACACACACACATTAATTACTAATTGTATTGTGTGGTTATATATATAATATGTATATGTATATATATAATATATACACATATAAATTGTTATGTATATATATAGAATTGTTATATATATATATATGCATATATATACATATATATAAATTGTTATATTATATATATATATTTATATAACATATATATATAAATTATATATTATATAACACATGGATCAATGGTTCGAGACCAACCCAGAGATGGCGCTCGTAGTAAACCAGTAACCAGGTCTTTCTAGAGTGCCTTTGCTTGAAATATGTCAAAATTTAGAGTCGATCGGTCTAGAAACAGCTGAGTTATCGAGGTTGAATAAAGTCGTTTGTAGTTTGTTTAAAAATGGAAAAACCGAGGTTTTTACCCATTAAAACATTGGTGTTAAAACACGGTGTTTTACCCATTAAAACATTGTTTTAATGGGTAAATACACCGTGCAAACGAAACAATGGATTGAAGCGTACCCGGACTCTTGGCCATCAAAAGTAACGATTTGTCGGTGGTTTGCCGAAGTTTAAGTCGTACCGACACAAATGACGCGGAACGCTCGATTAGACCTGTAAACCGTTACACCGGAAAATGTGAGTGAAGTGACAAAATTATAATGAAGATCGTAAAAGTGAAGCTCCGTGAAAGTTGCTGAGATGACACAGATATCATAGGGAAGTGTATTTACTATCAACTTCATGAAAAATTGAGCATGTAAAGGTTTTCCAAGTGGGTGCCGCGATTGCTCAATGGAACAAAACAGCAACGAGTCGATGATTCAAGCTGTTTATCGCTATTTACTCGCAACAAAAAGATTTCTTGCGTCGTGACGTGACCATGGACGAAACATGGATACATCACTACACTCAGAGTCGAAGCGGCAGTCATCCCCGCAGTGGCGAAAGCCAAACCGAAGCGTCGAAAACGCAGCAGTCAGCTGGCAAAGTCATAGCGTCGATTTTTGGGATACGCATAGCGTGATTTTCGTGACTACCTCGAAAAGATAAATCGATCAGCAGTGATTATTATATTGACTTGCTTGGCGCGTTTGGAAGGAAATCATAAAACGACCGCACAGTCTCGGGACTTATTGATCCATGTGTTATATATACATATATATAACAATTTTTATATATATATATAAATTGTTAATAATTTAATTAGTAAAACTAAGTTTTGCGTTAGGCAGGATTTAAATGTGAAATAAAGAAAAATTAAAAAGCAAAAAGGAAAAATTGATAAAGTTAAACTTCTCATGCGTTTCTGCCATTAAGTCATAAATCTTGAAGTCCTCAGTTGCATTTTCGCATAGGAAGTCTTCCGGTAATTGACAGCTTGCGTAGACTGGGAAAAATCCAAGAGTGCGCATTAAGATGTTCTACTAATGTGCACTAAACCATGCTTCGCTTGTTAAATTTACTTATGCACAAAAACATTTCAGTAGGTTATTTTCCAACACAGCGGGATATTTTTTTTTAATTAAAACTCTTATTTTTTTTTTAGAAAAAAAAACTAGTTTTTAACTTTGATTTTTTTTTTAAATTAAAGGTTAGGGTAATCAAAGTGATGAAAACGCGTATGTGGAAATAAACATAAAATAACAAACATAAAAATTTTTCTTGACTTATTAAACAATAGAAATTTTTCCAGTATTTATTCTAATACAAATAAACACCATTTTAACATGACAACAATATTTAATTTAGGTGACATATTAAAATTAGTCTCATTCTTATATTTTCTTACAATTCCAACTTTGGGTGGTCTTGTGCTGATGTTTGGTTGTGGACTCAGAGACAACGTTTTTCATTGAATCGTGGGTTCAGACATATGCCACTAAGACCGTGTAGCCCGGGCTGAGGCACATTAAATCTGTCGGGGTCAAGAGAATCTTTCCGTTGGGCAGGCATGGAAGTTAGGAGAGGAGGAGTTAGTCAAGTGACGCTCTTGTCCCTTGACTGACCTGTCAGAATTACGAGGTCCGTCCTCCGTCAGAGATTAATAACCTTCAGTGTTACTTGTGCAACTTTGATAAGTGAAATCAAATCATTTTGAAGATACTAATTTAATAAATTTTGTGGAATTGACAATAAGTTTCTCAATTAATTAAATTTAGTGAATTAAAACGTGTTAGAAATGTGGGTTGTAATAAATTAAAAGTTCAGAAAAATTATATAAAACAAGAGCAAATGCCAAGAATTAAATTAAATAGTGGCTTTTCCAATGGTACTCAGAGTACTTGAGAACTAAGACGTTTTAATCAACTTCAGTTTTCTCTCGTAACACTGAGTTTATTTTCAAACATTTTACTGTCTCAAAAATATATCTCATTCAAGGAGAAAACTAATTTCTTTTCATTTGTAAAGTATTTTGCACTTTATTGGGAAAATATTTTAGTTTAAAATATGAGATCTAAATAGATCTTTACTGTTTAAGCAATCTAGAACAAGTTTAATAACATTCTAAGCTTCTACAAGAATATTTTGATTGTCCTGATTTTTCTTCGTTTTATAATGTGTAAAAATTCCAGATTCACAATTAGAGTTTCCATAACAGCAAAAGCATTCAAAAATAAAATAGTTTTTGCTAAGGTATCAATAGAAAATTCTTTTAACCTGCAAAACTAATTGAAAATAATTCGAGATAAAACCAACGTTTTATACGGTGGCAAAATTTATTAAAAATATTGAAATAATGAAGGTAAAACTTGTCAAATGTCTAAATATGTATTGTTAGACGAGTAAGAACGATTCCCAAAGTTTCACAGCTCTGGATGGGAAGTTAGTTAAATTAACGATCGAAAATTTGATGACACACACCAAGTGAGAAATCATAATAATTTTTAACTTTAAAATTTACTAAAAAGAACATTTGTGAGCGTATTAAAAATTTCCTAATACTCACAAAATCAAAACTATGCATTTGAAAGGTTTGTAGCATTTATTAAAAATAAGGTAGACAACTAGAAAAATTTATTGTGATAAGACACTGGCGCCAAATGTTGGAGCTCTTTCTTGCAAGTGTACTGACTGAATCAACCAACCCAATGTAAAGATAGATCTCTTTGTAAAAGGTTTTACATCCTTTCATGTGCGTAAGGAAGTGCGAGTGATTCCCAGGGGAAGAATTTTCCTCAATCCTACAAAGCCAGAGAGGAAAATTTTTGACTTATTAAAATACTTGAAATATTAATTAAAAGACTTGTCGCAAATGCCAATGTTGTTGGTGAATACGAACGATTTCAGAAAGTTTCAAAGCTCTAGCTTGATGGGAAGTTAGTTAAATTAACGACCGAAAATTTGATGGCTTACACAAGTGAAATTCAGAAAAACGTTGTAATAAAATATCTTGAGTCATAAGGAAAATACCAACTTTTCAATTTTCAAAGTATTTTTGATTAAAAATCCCAATGTTTTGCTATTGGTATAAAATTTAATATAAAATTATATTTGTAAGTAATATTTCTTTCTGTCAAAGAATTTCTTGTATGCTAATTAAACACTATAACTCATCAAATTAGAGCAACGCAATATTTCAGTCTATATTTTTGTTCATTAAGTTAGTTGAGGAAGGGTACAAAATTTAAATGATTCATTAATGTACTTTGCGTAAATCTATTTTAACATATTTTCTCATGTTGTTTTCTTTTTCTTTTTATATCCACTAATTAGATCTGTATTTCTAATAAGTTGTTTTAACAAAACAAATCTGCCTTTTATTAAAATTCTAACCCTATATTCATACTAATTACAAATTTAATTTTAATTTTTAAATCAAATGAGATTCTTATTTTGAAAGCTCAGTATATAGAATTGCATTTATTGCAGTAAGTGATAATTTTTAAAATATAAATGCGATCTCGCTGCTTTCAAAAGGCAGTATTCGAAATCAAGATTGAAAATTTAAATAAATAAATAAAGATGGCGCAAATAAATGACACTATATACTTACTATATAACAATAAATACACTCATTGTGAAAAGCCGCATCTAGATGATGTCATAATGAAATGATATTTCATTCTGACGTAGTTCTCATCAATAAAAAGACTTAAAACGTTGGTATGGCTTTTACTTAAATCGTACCTGTATATTTCCTGTTTTGAAGCAATTATAAGTAAATATTATTGCATGCAGTCGATATTTATTGTTTATTTGCCAATTTATTATACTCATATTATATTTAGTCAAACGATTAACAGATTATTCTTTTTCGTTGTTCATTGTTGCTTTTAGCTCAACTGTTTAATACAAAATGGCATCGCTGCACCATTTCAATCTAATTTATTATAAAATTTTGCGAATATGTTTGATGCCTTTCACCAGTAACGAATTTCACCAATGCATTCAATCACTTCTTTACGGCTTGGTGGAAGAGTTTATATTAACTTTTGGAATTTCCACTTTTAAATTTAATATTTTGCTAAACACCTCTTCTTATAGATAAAATGTCAATTGAATCAATAAAACCATTTTCCCATTTTCATGGATAAATCAGTTTTACTTTAGTTTATAAGTAAAGTTATGAATAAAATGATAAGCATGTTTTGAGAAAAATGACTTTAAAGTTAAAAATTTGAATAATTTCCCACCCACTATAATAGCCAACATAAAAAACCTTTCATTTCATAATTAAGTCATTATTTTACAAATACACATTATATATATAGTATTAATTTGGTTTAATTCACTTTATGGGCCACAAATGTCATAAAGAAAGACTATTGAGTTATTTCGACATTTTTGGTATTTGAAAATATACACACATTTACAAAATGTGACAGTATTAATGACTTAACTTTAGGTTTAAGTTATACAAAATAACTTCTTAAAGGTGCATAACCACTTTATATATCTTGTGTAGAATATAAAAAAAGTAAAAGAAAAAAAAATTGGAATATATTGTAAATCTAAAATTTAGAATAATTTAAAACTTATTTAGTTACTCATCAAATAAAGCATTCATAATTTTAAAAAAAATCTTAATTTTAACAATTAACAGTGAACATATAGCCAACAGAATTATTTGATTTATTATGTAATCCTAAAAAGATTAAAAAAAAGCTTCACAGCAGTTGAGATATTTTTCTAAAAGCATACATTTCAATAAAGTAATGCAGTAAAATTATAAGATATAAGGTACAAATTATACATAACATTATTTAAAAGCTTATTCAGACTATTATGTATAAATTATTGCATGATATATCATTATGACATTTCAAACTATTACAAACAATGTCACGTTAGAAATGAACAGCTCAATATTTAACTGTGAAAAATATAATTTTTATTCCAGTAATGTGGAAAAAAACATTTAAAAACCTCCTGGCACATAAACATCTCCTTCTTTCATTCTCATGTTTTCATTATCTTTTATAACTTTCAGTCTTTTTGTTTTCCGAGCTTCATGTGACTGTTCGCTTACACGTTTTTCGGCTTTCTTGATTCGCAGTTTATCCAAGATTTGAAAATGCATTTTCATTTTCTTATTAATGAGCAAATCTAATTTTTTTGCTACCGAAACCAAGGAACTTTGCCCATCATTGTAAACACACGTACCTAAATAGGCAGCAATTTCTGCCACATTACGACCACATCCTACAACTTTTGGGCAAAACTTCCAAATTAATGAGTTGAGAGACTCATTAGGATTTTGTGTTTTCCCACCTAAGCACTTTTTCAGAAGTGAAGGATGAGAAAGATCTTTGAAAACAGGCTTAATGACCTCCATCACAGCTTTGGGGACCGAATTCTTGTGTTTATATTCATGCTTCTTATTATCACATTCTGCATTATTATAACGACACCAAGAATTCGGACCTTTCGGACAGAACCAATGCATGGGTTCCTTATCAGTGCTGCCTGAATGTGCCCAGATGGACCAAATAGCTGTCCTCATGCTTCTCACATCAGTACTGTTCCCTCGGATGGCATTACCATAGTAAGTGGTCAGCTTATTAATTAAGACGTCTGTTAGTCTTCCTTTTCCCCCAATTGTTTTTCCATCAGAAAGTTTTTTATTTCCCTGCAATGCTTTGAGTTTTCGTAATCTGCTGCCCATCCTTTTCTGCACATGGCCAACACACTCGATTTTTTCTAATTGCACGTCTTTCCCATATGGGTATTCATTTGACAGCGCAAGAAATGTTTTACTGTCTCCATCACCTATATATCGTAAATATTTGGCATTGTGCTTCTGTTGGGATCTGAGAAAAATGCGTTTCATACCATCTACTTCCATTTTACCTGCAGAACAGGAGTGATTTTTTTTACATAAAGGTTTATGTTTAGACAACCACTGCAAGTAGGTGGGTCCAAATTTCAATCCTTTATATGAAACACATCCTTTGCAAAAAGACGACATCACCTCAATGTCAACAACCTTGCCAGACTCGGCACCAACTAGAGTGCATACGCCAATCAATGACATATGCCCCCTCGTCTTCCAAGTACCATCACCGCTAACTGTGAGTGTATTTGGATTTTCGGTCAAAGATTTTTCTTCCGTAACTGCGTTTTTCATGGAAGAAAGAGCTAAGTCTTTCGTTGAGCTCAAAATTTTAGTGTTTATGAGGTCATATGTTTTTTGTGATATCGGGGAAGGCAAACTCATTACGGCACAAAAAGTTTGAAGAGCAGTCAAACCTTCACCTATGCTCCGCATAGCTAAAACAGATCTTCTGTTAATTTCTGGCACATTCTTTTTTACACCAATCATTGGACAACTTCGAAAGTTAGACGAATAATCACATCTCGAACAATGAACTTGAAATAATGAATATAGTCCAATTTTTGATTTTTCAGTCAGAATTAATGGAGATTGGCAATTCTTGCACATGGCAGTATCATTAAAAAACTTTAAAAATGCTGATACGTCAATCATGCGATATCCATTAAAGTTTTCACATGTTTCTGTTTCTACATTTTCATAATGAACAAAAGAAGTAGATAGTTTTTTTGATGAAGCGCTGACTTTTTTTTCAACTCGGGCAAAAAACTTGCACCCATCAATATTTTCTTTTTGGAGAAATTGATTTCCACAAAACGATCTTTTTGATCGCGTTTTGTTACCTTTTCTCTTATTACCCATAGTAATTACGCAAAAATTTGAAAGAAAATAGGTTCAAATAGCTGCAAATAAGTACATAAAATTCTAATCAAAAATTCTCGCACACTTGGTAAACAAACCATGAAGAATGTGGAACATGGGGAAATTTAGTTGTTTATTTCCTACTTTACAGAAAAAATATTTATTAAAAACTGAGGCCAAATTAATTGCGAAAAATCTTAAGATTAAACTAGAGTGCGGGAAAGCAAAACAAGAACTAAAGTGGGTGTGTCAGCCGCCATGTTTTTGACCACACCCACACTGGGATTTTTTTCGCAAAAGTGACTTCGTTTTGAATGGCTATAACTTTGCAACTAATAGGAATATCAAAACACTATTGGTACCAAATTATTCAGAATAATCCAAATTATATAAAAAACTTATTTTTAGAAAATCGATTTTTTGAAAGTTTTAAAGGTCCTGACACTTGGTGATAACACACAGTATACATATAAAAAATATATTCCGTTTGGCGTCGATCATATCATTTTTAGCGATAAAGACGCCAAAAATAACATAACCGACGGATAAGAGTAGATTAACGGATGAAAATTACATTTTGGATAAGACTTCCGTCAAATCCGTTCCTAGTGAGCGTCTACATCGCAAAATGAGTAACTGTACTAAATTTCAAGTCAATCGGTTGAATAGCGTTAGAGATCTCGTGATGAGTCAGTCAGTGGTATTTCGCTTATATATATAGATTAATCTCCGATATATATATATATATATATATATTATATATATATACACATATTAAATTTTTCCAGGTCGGATCGTACACGGATGGTATAACCCAGAACAAATTCTTCTATTTAGTATTAATCTTTTACACAACCTCCTCACAATTCTTTAAACTCTTGCGACGAGTGTATACGCCCATAAAGTTCTAGGGTGGTTGAACACAAGCTGCTTTTCTCGTCAAAATATACTGCATAAGGATAGATTTATGAAGTAGTGCATTGTTATGGAAGAAGGAATAATTTTTTAATTCCAACAAATAGGATTGCTCATTACAAAAGCTAATTCTAAACATCTTTGTAGAGTGCCTAAAGTGACATTGGATCTTTGAAAACGAAATTTTGTTGAACAGTCTCGCATTTTCATCACTTCGCTTTGAACATGGATGATTTTATTTCTCATTGATTTCGTTGTACTCTCTTTCAACTTTAAAACTCTAAAACCACTCAAATATACGAGAAAAATTCGAAGTATCGTCACCACAAAATTTGACATTTGCTCGTGACTTATTTTTGTCGATGACAATAATATACACACACCTTTTGTAAAGGAACGCTGACAATTCGGAACTAGACAGAAATGCATGAACCATTTGATATCCGGAACTAAAGTACAATTGAAACTTTTGAATGTAATTTGTGATGACTTAAAGACCTTAAAACGTCTCATCAGAGACATTTTCAAAACCTATTCACTTTATTTCCGTTGTCAAAATGCTTTCAGATTGCAGTTTTTACTTGTAAAACAACATTGGTTTAAAATAAAGCTGTCACCACCTGAACAAAGTACAACATAAGAAATGTTGCCACCCAACGAAGTTAACTATAATTTATTGAGAGATAAACAGCTACGATAGTCAAGCATTATATATAAGAATTCAAAGCAAAAATAAATATTAGGGTAAATTTATTGCATGTAGTTTCATTATTTTTTCCTTGTTACAGGACAAAATTCCGTTATAACGAATTAAATGAATTACGTGTGACGTATTTCTTCATTATTTAACTTTAGAACCACCTTAAATTCTAATTAAATAAACAATGTTCAAAAATTCAATTGATACTAAAACGCAAGAAAACGGACTTTTTTTTTTTTTATCTATCTAATAATACACACAAAACCGCCCTATCTAAATTTCTCGAACACAGTAAATCCTACTTTTCTTTCAAAAGATAAAATTTTCGAATTTCATTTCTTTCATTCCCATTCAGCAATTTTCAGTCACATTAGATTTGACACCTATTATTCTAGTCAGAATTTTTTCAAGGTTACTTTAAATATAAGAGGGTCTCGGTAGCCTAGTGGTCAAGTTCGTGGACTAGCGACCGGCAGTTTTCGATCCTTGGCCGCCAAAGACCCGCAGTGCAGCCGGGGCTGATGCACGTTAAATTTGTTCGGGGCCCAAAGTCCTCCCGTTGGCGTGGTGTGGATATTAGGAGAGGGAGGTGCCAGCTCAGGTGTCGTCCTCGTCACTTGACCATGGTTCAAAATTACGAGGTCCGTCGCCAATAGCCCTATTGTTGCTTCCAGTGCGACGTTAATAAAAAAACTAAACTAAACTGAACTATACTTTCAATATAAACGATTCGTTACAAAGATTTACTCCAATCTACAGCATTTATGATCTTGCTTTTTTCCTCTCTCTCTCTTCCCTTTCCCTTCAATTCAGTTTCACTCATGTGCCACAATATGTATTGTCTCTCTTTCTCACTCTGTATATATATGCGTGTTTATGTTTGTATGTGTGTGCCATTCTATATATTTTTTTCCTTCTCTGTTAACAAAAAAAGTCTCTTGTTGAGCCAAAATTATTTAACGCATCTCAAACATTTTTAAAAGAACCGTTGCTGAAGAAACATTACCTCTTATTAATTTAATCTCAAAATATAAATAGAGTTTTAAGAGCCTTCCATAAAGATAAAAAAAAAAAAAGAACTTACATTGTTACTGATTTGTTTCCCATTTTTCTGTAGAACACGTAGAAACAAAATGTTAGTTTACAAAAAGTAATTTACTAACAAAAGAAACAACAGTGATTGAATTTCTCATATGTAAGCACAATTTGCAAAATAAAACAGTAATTGGAAAACATAATTCCACTCTATCTACTACCATTATTCTTTCTTGTTCAACATAAATCAAACAACGCTCATGGTAATCAAACATAATAAGAATAGAACAAGATAGAATAAAAGAGTTTTCTTCTTCAAAGATTCAAAAGCTAATCAGATATTGTATTTTTTAGATAAAAGGAAAAATAATTCTGTTATTATTAATAATGTAACAAACTATTCGACATCAGAAATATTTGAAGATCAAGGATAAAATCAGCATATTAATGAATGGGTTTCTTGGAATCTGGTTTAATAATGTTTAGAGAATACTTAGCTTCTAGAAGCCAAACTTTTATTTTGCGTAATAGGTAATTTCCATTTAAATGAAAATAAAAGGGCAAGCCAATTAAGGTATTTTGTTAAGAAAAATATGTTATTATGTTCGTTTCAAAAGCAACTGATTATCAATGGATTGTTTTGTTTACTTTTAATACTATTATGTATTGTACTATTGTATGATGTCTGAAAGCTTGTTTTGCATAATCATAATTGAAAAAATTATTATTTAGAGCGTGTTAATAATAATAAAAACAATGTTAAATATATTGAAAGCAAAGTAAGTCTAGTTATAATTAACCTTGTATTTGTATACTTTACCCTTAAAATAGATTTCATTTTATAAATTTAAAAATTGATTTTCACGAACTTACTGAAAACTTTAAAATACAATAAGAGGTTGAAAAGTAGTTAAACCACACCACTTAACGCGATTTTAAAAATCGCCAAAATAATGACTTTTTGTGTTGTCGTGTACACATGAATGAGTTGTTGCATATTTAAGAGTTGCTACATGTGGCATATTATCGCTAAAATTTCTCCGTCGCTAAGTTGTGGGGCTAAACCGCATTGCAAGAATAGTATAGATTATACAAGTGAAGAACTGTTACAAAATTATAAAGATTTTTTGTATCAAATTGTACGTTCCATGTTCTTAATACTATATTTTTAAAGCTGTAATTGGAGGTTGTCAATACAAATAGAAATAATATTCTGAGAAATTTAATTAATAACTATTATCATGATTTGCTTTCAATATTAGATATTTCTCATTATCTAGATGAAATTCTGTATAAATACAAATAAAATGGAATATTTTGAAACATTGCAAGGAATTGCAACAAAAATTGAATTTTCTTAAAATTAGAATAATTTAAAAAGCGATCTAAGGAAACTTATCATTTTATTTCTTACATTAAATAAAGTATTAGATATTTGTTCTAATACTTAAATACTTCAATCCATAAATATGATTCAATTCTATTCTATCGATTCTGATTTTCAAGTGGGTTTAAGCAGAAAGTAAAAGAGTTGAGAAAGATATTTTTTACCTTAGTTTTTAAGATGTTCGTATAAGTAATTGAGAAGGACACTGATGAGTAGAATTTATTAATTTCTTAAAAAGGTTAGTCTCCAACCACAGATGCAGGTATTATACGGACAGATCAGAACAATACTGTGTGTTTTTCTTTTGTACGTGGGCATTCTGGTATTTATGGCAACGAAAGGGCTGACTTTCTGGCAAAGACTGCCACGAAGCGGGAAATTGATCTTAAAGTTAATATTCCTCAATCCTATTTTAAAAGATTATGAGGGAAAGTGTCCTGAAATCATGGAACGAAATATATATTAAATCAAATAGAGCAAGCATCACGAAAAGATTTTTTCCAGACGTCAATATAAGAATGTCTTGCCATCTCTTCTTCACTAGCTTTAAAATTACGCAATTTCTTACAGGTAAGTTTAAGAAATATTTGAATAGACTCAATTTAAGTTCGAATGCAATTTGCAACTGCAGTGCCGGAGATGATCAGGATATTGAGCACATTCTATTTCTATGTTCAAAATTTGTCTCACAGAGAAATATTCTTAAATTAGCTTTGAAAAAATTAAACATTAAATTGCCTCCAAATTTTAGTAATTTAATTTCTAGTAAAAGTTCTTTTTATTAAATATATTGAAGATATTTATAATCCTTCTTAATTTTTCTTTGTACATTGTTTAGTCACATGTTTTTGTCTACTGTAATATACTGTTTTATACTTACTTCTGTAAGCCCTGTGTGATACTTAGTGGTACACAGGGACGTTGTTTGTTATTCAATAAAAAAATTGCTAGAATGATACAACTTTAAATTCGAGCTACAGTACCTCTTTCGGTAATCCGGCAGATCCTGAACCAGATTATCAAAGGCACAGGATTACTGGAAATTTGTTAACAATAATGCTTGTTTTAGTGACCCATTTCGTTATTATTAATATAAAATTTAATACAATATACGCAAATAAAGAGTCAAACATATGTAATAATTAAAACTACACAAAAAATTCTATTGTTTTGTATCGATAGCCTGCCTTATTCCGTTGAAATAAAAGGCATAAAATAATTTTCTATGACTTGTAAGCCGGTATAAAGAAGCCGGATTATAGGCTTGCCAAATTAGTGACGTTCCGGATTATTAAGAGAATCCAACGCTACCATCACGTTGGCAGATGCCAACGTAGTGGCAAGACATAGTCTCCAAACTCCAAACTTCAAGAAACCACTGGTAACAGACTTCGACTGCCCCAGGATTATAACAAGCAACATTACCAGACTGAGAACGGGTCACTGTAAGAGCATGAAAATTCATCCAGACAAAACAGGGTCCTATCCTTTTTGTAACAACTGCCCTGAAGTCCAGCTTGCGCCAAGGCATCTCTTGAAATGCCCGTCTGTTGCGCCAAAAATACTTAAACTTGGCTTGATTCCACTCTATCACCTCTTACAGGATATATTCGAACCTGAGGCACCAGAGCTGGCAGCCGCTGTCTTGGATGCTTTTGGGGACATTTGATATTAATATTGCTCCATTTTTTGTGATGTCCATTGACACGAAAACAACAACAACAAGAGAATATTGTTGTTTATAGCTTTGCAAATATATATCTTAAAAGGTTTTCAATTATCCTACCATTTTTTTGTATAAATTCTTTCATTTCTCAATAAACTTCCAAGTCTTACCATTACCTTACCTTTCAAGTAATGAATCTCATTAAGTTATCTAAATATCTAAATAAATAAAACAAGAGTTTTATTTCTTGGTATGTCTTGTAGGCCAATTTAGAAAAGAGATTACCGAAGTTATGTTTCTCAATGAAGTAGAGTAATGGAGGTTTACCATAACCTAAATCACCACATTTATATCGTTATCGCTCCGAAAAGTCGCTGATCGCCAAGGGGCACCCTATTTTCACTTCAATCGAAAAGCTAAAACTTCACAAATTAGCCATGAAATGAATGTATTAATTTGTATTTACGCAACATTCAAAATTTACTGAAGTAATTTAAATTAATGCATATGTAATCACTTAATTTAAGCAGTTTCATGTGATAATTCTTTACAGTTCTGTTGATGATGTCATCTAGTTTAACAACTTCCACACCTTATAGATTTCTTAAAATATTATTTGGTAAATTAACTGTACATTTTTCAGGAAATTGCAGATAAATGTTTTCGTTCAAAGTGTATGGGGTTTCCTGTTACTTCTTTTGAGCATGTATTTTGCGGAAAAACAGAATGAAACTCGACAGACCGAGATGATTTGGTTGTGTAGCCTTCTTCTTTCCAGTAAATCAGTGTCTTTTTCCAAATCAACTAGTGTGTTTTATTTGATTCGGTCACACAGAAATCCACGTAAGTCACACAATCAGAACTTTTAAGAAATCAATAAAAACTTTGTAATACACAAGTATACGCGAATTTCTATGGGTTTCCTTGGAATGAATGTAATGTTTAAACTTATCTCAGGGGTGTTAGATTGACCTCGAGTGCTAAAAACGTAAACAATATTCGACTAGCTATAATAAATTGAAATTAAATTAACTACTTTGATGTTTTTACACGTGTGTTATAAAGAATAGTTTCTGAAATAAGTAAAATAATTAAAATATATTCTTATTTCTTAAAATTATGAGCCCCTTGAGAAGGCTTAGAAATTTGAGTAGGTTTCACTGCGAGGAATTATTTTGTACACAAATGGTGCTAATGATTTGCAGTAATTTAGTTGATTTATAAATATACCATATCTTTAATGTGAACGTATTACAAACAAATGAAATAAGGATCATAAAATATATTTAAATATAAAATATTTCAAATTTTTTTAAACATTTAAATATTTCTTACTCTTTAAAGATAATAATTATATATATGGCAATAAATTTACGTACAGATTATAGAGTATATTATATATTTATTATACTTATAAAATTTGAAGTGTCTAAGTATAATTAGTGTTTGAAATACCCTGCTCGTAAATGGAAAAAACACAGCTCAAAGCGAGAAAAATACATTTAAGGTTTTAACATTCAATTATAAAATTAAATTTTGAAATTTCCGTTTTAAAATTCTCCAGAATGATAAAATTTTCTTCCTGTTTGCTCCAACAACTCTATTTCTTAACGTTCCAGTCAAATATATTTCGACCGAGGGCATTTCCAGATTCCTGTTCTAAAATCGCTTTAAATTAATTAATTTTTTACAGGTGATTGTCACTTTCGGTATGTGGACTTTGGTAACTGGAAATGACATAAGGGTTAAATTTGTTTTCATGAACATATTTGAGTCGTTGACAGATCCATGAATGAAACCCTACACAAAAATTTTTTTAACAGGAAGGAATGTAGTGACTTTGAGACGTTGGGATGTTTGAGAATTTCTCTTCCTAACCTCTGGGATTTATGGTAATTTGAATTGCATAAAATTACAACTTATCCCCAACCAAAATGAAACGCGATCAGGTAAATTAGACGAGGATAAGAAATATTGTAATTTGAATTAAAGTTAGTGATATATAAGTGAATTAGAATTGAAAGGGAGATAGAAGATAACTCGAAAGGCAGATAGATAACTGTAAATTGGTTTCAAGCATCACAATTAATATTTTGGACTGAATTGACTCCTAGTAATACGAGTTGAATCTACAAAAATCAAGAAGTGTGTAAATCGCAGCATATGATTTGGTAAGTTAAGACTTAATTATTACAATATATTCTAGGATTACGAAAGATTCGAGAGAACCTTATTTAATGTTTGGTAGTCAATAGTTTATCTTTTATTGGGCTTGAATATATTATTTCTTATGTGTCTTCAATTGAATTTTTTTAATTATTGACTATTTAACTAGACTGAAAGGTGGTGATAGAATTAAATAATGAAGAAAGCAAGGCATAACTTGTATTGTTTTTACCCTTATTGGGGGTGTCCTTTTATGTGTACCTATGCGACAACAAAAGAAAGTTGGAATAACTTGACTAATGTGGTTTTTGAAATGACCGAATTAATTCTGTTGGGGAATGGAAATTTTTATCGCACAGATATAACAAGAAGTAATGTCTACTTATTCATAAGTGAGATAATTACAAAAAATATTACAATATTAAGCAGTTACTTATAAATTCTAATATATCAATGAAAAATTTATATCAAAGGAGATGTAACAATAAAGTAAATAAGCTTAATTTTCTTTATGAACTGAGTAACGAATATTCTGAAAAGTAAACAAATGCATGACAATCTGTGACATTGGGCTATTCGTGGTTTCTCTTCACTAACCTTGGGGACTTTTAATTAAGATTAATTGCTTTTGGTTAACAACCTTTGCCCAACCAAAAATAAAACGTGAATATGTAGATAGAGAGCAGGTAGAAATGAAGTGAAGCGGGAGAGTTAGGAAGTATATAAACTCCGACTGAAAGTCGCGATAGAGAGGCTGAAGGAGAAGTGGAAAGAGAGGCTGAAGGAGAAGTGGAGAGAGAGGCTGAAGGAGAAGTGGAAAGAGAGGCTGAAGGAGAAGGCGAAAGAGAGGTTGAAGGAGGAGTTGAAAAGAGAGGTTGAAGGAGGAGTTGAAAAGAGAGGTTGAAATAGGCGATTGGATTAAAGGTGTAGTGTTAAAAGAGATTTAGTATTCCAGATTGCTACATTTGTTCCAGAGTCTGAGTTGCAGTCGAGGAAGGCTTAGTGGTAAGAGTCTGTTAGATTACTATTGGTGAGTTGAATTAGGTTAGTAGAATCCTTCCCCGGGAGAGCATAAATAATTGTTATATTAATTAGAAGTTAATAAATTCCGTAAATATTGTTCTAGTATCTCTTGATTGACTTATTGTATCTTAGTGTTTAATCATTGAATCTAGCTATGGCACAAGAGGCAGCCCGGACTGGGCGGGCGTCACAAATCAGAATTCCTCTTTTTAATTTTATTTTCTAGAATTCCATGGAATGTTACGTATATGTTATTTGATCTTGGAGACAATCATTTTCGAGTTTATACATTCGCTTAAAATTCTTTAATTATGTCAAGAGATTTAAAAAGAATGGATAGTTTCATCTTTTTTTTTCTTCTATTTTTAAGATTTTGTTTAACAATTTGTGTGCGTAAATGTATATGAGCTTTATAACTCTTTTTTTTTTTTTTATATAAATTTAAACCACATTTCCTCTGCGTTGATATTTAGTTTTATATACGGAGGTCATTCAACAGGTCGTTAGGAAATCCTAGAGATGACACTCGTAACATCAAAATGTTGTTGTTTTGGTTAGCATTGTGACTCACAAGACAGGTGAATAAATCTCATTTATTTTCCTCTCATGCTTTCATTTATATTGACAATAGAATCAAGTAATTTTTGTGTGATTTAGAAAAACGGCAAAAAAAAAAAAAAAAAAAAAAA
>BMAW01098668.1:3940-37880 GCA_019974015.1 Nephila pilipes | reverse complement strand
AGTTACGTATTGCTCACACACACACACACACACTTCTCTCACACACACACACACACACACACACACAATTAGTGTAAAATACCAACACATTCATTTCCAGAACTGCGAAACTCCCTGAAGTTTATGACTGAGTATTACAACTGAATGGAAATGCATATTTATGTACAAATATTATAGAATCTGTGAAGTTTATTCCCTTCTGTAAAATGTGATATATAAAAATAAACTTGGAATCAATATTTAAGCTAAATAATTCCCCGAAAACAGAACTCCTTTGAATAAAAGGCCAAAACAGACAAAATTCATACTTGAAAGTAAAATTTCTTTTTAAAAGGTATAGATATAATAAGAATCTTGGTATGAAAAGAAAGAAGGAACAAAAATATGTTAAGTCAGGCAAAAAAGACTGAATATCTTGGACATTGAAATAAAAATACGCCAAACAGCTTCACTTATTATTTTTCCTAAAACTCTAAAATTTTACATTTCAAATCAATGTTAATTATACTAGACAAATTTATAAATCAAAATACCATTATTGACGTCAGCATGGATTAATAAAAAAGGTCACGAGCCTAAAACTGAACTTCACCAAACATCATCCCATGGAAATATGAGAGTTGTTCCAAATTAAGTTGATTTCAAAATCTTCCAAAGTGGTTGAACTGAACTTAAGAAAGTCATATTACGGTTTAAGATTCCTCCAAATTAGCTAAGCCTAAATCTGACGAAGTTCACTGTTAGTTAAACGTTTTACAACTTAAATGTAATATTATAATTTACGACTAACTATATGAACTTTGTGGCAAAGGAGTTTGGTTTATATGACTAGCAGTAAAATGTTTTACAACTACTTAAATGTGATGTTATAATCTACGAGTAACTAAATGAACTTTGTGGCAAATCAGTTTAGATTATATGAGGAAAACGATGACTGGAGATGACATGCCCTTTTGGGAAATGCCTTAAAGAAGATTGTGAAGTTTGGTTATTCGAGATTTTCTCTTCTCCAACCCCGGGGGCTCAATAGTAATTTGAACTGCATAAAATTACAAATTTTTCCAAACCAAAAGTAAACGTAATTAGATAAATTATATACCGATAATAAAGAAGCGATAAGTGGTTGAATCATAACGAGTGAATTGGTAAGCTAAGACTTTATTAGTTGATCACAATTTAAAATTGATAAGTTAAGTGGAATTCCAGAGAGAGTGATCTTATTTATTTTTTAATGATTAATAAAATATTTTTGTTACTCTTTCGCATTTTCAATTGGAGTCTAGTACTTATTGACTATTGAATTAAAAAGAAAGATGTCCGTAGAATTAATTAAAGAAGGATGGTCGTCTCAGAGTAAACTCGTGATCCGTTTCAATTTTGTTATTTTAGTATTATTTAGTTTGATAAGGTTCAGCTAGCTTCCGGTGTTAACATTTATTTATAACAGGGCTCAAAATTAAGGGTGTTCCTTGTTATTTTACGAAATAATAAATTTAATAATCAAATAATTTTTCAATTACACAAAATAGTAAAACGTTGTTTATTTCGGAGAGCTAAGAGTTTTTATTTTAGTTATGGCGTATGAAATGTGTTTCTTTCAACTGTCCTTATGAGCTTTTTCTGGATGCTACTTGTGTTGATTCAAACAAATCAATTTACAAATATGCAAATTAAAGTTCACATTCAAATTGAAGTGTAGCGAGAGAATGAAAAAAGAGAGACGAAAAGTTAGGAGATGAGAATTAAGGTATTATAGTAACAAGAAGAATGGTGTTTGTGTCATGTGGGTGGAAGAGTTCTGACATGTATAGAAAATTTGGTTAAAAATAGCACTCAGTGCAGTCGGAGCAATTGCAGGAGGTACACTCATCGTATTCATGTAACAGCATTCTTTGATAGATAATACACGTTATTAGTTATCGCGGTAAGGATGTTAACGGTGGAGAACAACCCCCTTATTGGAGGAGTAAATAAATATATTTTGGAAAAAATTAACCACTTTAAGTAATTGGTCTGTGCTTGAACTTAAGTTGATATTTAGATCTTGTGATTAAACTTTGAGATGACAGACGAGACGGAAAATAGAATGCAGTTACATACTGTTGTTTTAATTTTAAATATGTACCCACTTAATAGACGTAGTTGTGTCTATATATCTTTTCCCCCTTTCTCACTTATAACTCACTCTCGTTTAATATATATATGTTTTGATTAAGTGCTGGATTTTCTACCTACCATGATGTCTGAGCAACGAGATACAGTTGGTGTATTAAAGACACTTTTCAGGCTAGCAAAAATCCAACCTAGACATTTAAAGTATCAAACGAACTGTTTTAAAGGGCATTAATAAGTGTAAGTTATAAAATAAAGAAACATTGTGACTTAATGTCGACTAAAGTGTATCCTCAAATAAAATGGAAATTCACTGCTTTTAGACTATTGTCCAGATTTAATAAACTTAAAGAAAATCAAACTATTTTTATAAATCGAAGAATCCAATTCGACTTCAGCAATGTGATCAAGAACTTGAATGTCTCTTCAAACAGTCTATATAGTATAGTAATAATAAACGCTTTTAAAGAAAATTGATGTAATATTGTAAAATACCTCCATACTTATTTTTTCTGTAATCATCATTACGTTTAATTATTAAATTTTACCATCAAATAAAGGGAAAGTTAAGTGATAATCAACTTCTTTCATTCAAGTTATGGATTCTTAAATTATATTCTCTATCTTAGTCTGTCTGCGGATAATTTGCCAAAATAATTTTTATATTACATTTAAATAATTGAATAATTATTCTTCTTACAAACTCTGATAGATTCTAGTATTTCCATGACCAAAAATGAAGGTTCGATTTGCTAACCCATTTACCCTTCCAATCTAGATTCACTCCAGAGTTTCTTTATTCAACGCACGTGAGCTATTGATCTTTCACTTGTAAATTTTGTTCATAATCTTTATCGCAAATGAAACTACTGGTTACCGAATTCACTATTAAATTCTTCGTCATTTATGTATGCAATTTATCCATTCTCTTCCTTTCCCTTCATAATTTGAATCCAATCTATATAAGTAACGCTTCTCTCATTTGTAGGGATTCTTAATTCAAAAGGAAAATTCAACTCAGGATCCTCAATTAGGAAATTCGATTGTGGATCCTCAATTGGGCTGAAAGGGGAAACGCCATAGAACCCATGTCATAACGTACGTAGTGGTCGTTTCACTTAGAAAATGGAGAAAGTGCCTTTCCGAGGACTATTTCTGAATTCCTTTTTCTCTCTCTTCTAACTTCTTCCAATATTTAAGTCTTCACTAGTATCCCATTTATTACCATGAAAAAGTAAACCAAATAATTCAACGGGCTCTCGTAATTTTAACTGAATGTTCCTTCTATTCTCGAACATAAATCTTATTTATTAAATTCATTCTGCTACTTTCTAGCATCTTATCTTTATTATTTACCACTGATTTTAATGAAGACAGATTTAAGTTCACCCAATAAAATTAGAATTTGAGCTATCTATTTGATTCTCTAACTTGAA
Organism: Nephila pilipes; assembly: GCA_019974015.1. Classification (NCBI taxonomy): domain Eukaryota; kingdom Metazoa; phylum Arthropoda; class Arachnida; order Araneae; family Nephilidae; genus Nephila; species Nephila pilipes. Next base: position 34,332 of record BMAW01098668.1, on the reverse strand, counting down.
AGGAAAAGCTTAGCTGCATAATTATGTTTTTTAAAAGAATTGTGAAATTCTATAATTATTAAAATTGGTGTAAAACTAATCACCAAATAATACTATACTTGACCATCGAAATAATTTTTTTTTTCATTTTATTTAAATTTTATTGCCATTGATAATTTACCCAATTACATGTAAGTTGAGACTTTTTATTTAGCAATTCTTCATGTCTTCGACCTTTACAAAATAGTACTGAAATAATAATAATTTGCTTAATCCTATTGTCACAATACAAACAGGCATCAATCCACTGACCGCCGATTCGGAACGCGTTCAATCGAACTAGTTCACTGAAAATGTAAGCAACCATTTGTCATGAATTTAGAGCATTGCTACGATTATCCTTCAATCCATCGACCCGGTTCAGAAAATCCGTCAATCGATTAATCACCTTCGGGCGTCAGCAAAAACATCCTATGAGGCATTAGATGCAATGAAAAGTAATAATAATCGGGACAACTACGATCAATCGGCAATTGATGGTTAAAAGCAATAATAACAGTAGCTTTTATCTACAAAATTGTTTTCAGTTGTTGCAGTTTTCATGGAAACGTCTTTGGTAGTAGAACAAACAACAAACGATAGGGGTAGATACTCTTCTGTATTTGTCACGAATTGATTATTGGATTCAATAGTTTAAATATTTTTGTTTGATGAAACTACGGTGAATATACACTCAGTCCTTCGCAATAGATGATTTATGTATTATTAGTGTAAGTTTTATTTTCATCCCAACGTTAATTATTATTTTTTGTATTATTCACCCAAATACAGCAGAAACAAACTAAAAAATATTTCCAATAGAAATAAATTCCAAGGGTTCATTAAAAGCTGGCCGAATGTATTAAAATGCTGTCTTGGTTGATTTGAGCGAGTGTTGACAACGTGTTCTATTTTTAATATTTCTTATCGAAAGGCACCTAATATAGTGATAACTAAGAAATTCTTTTTGAATTATATTAAATTGACCAAGATAGATTTCGCCGGATACTATGAGTTGTCGCCAATGAAGTCTGGTTGGCGCTGCTTGGCGAGATTTGAGCCGGCGAAATGGAAAAGTACCGATTTTTCTTTCTTTTTTATACGTATGATCAACGTTATTCGGAAACTTCTACAAGAAGGAATTCATATTTCTTGTTCGAAATGCTTATACCAAAACCCAAGGAAATGTTTTTCAAATTGAGACTTATTGTGTTGAGAATGTTTTGGTCTCATTCCAATATTACATATATGAAAACCAATTCCGAAAGTTCTTCTTTTTTATTTTTTCATTTTAATTTTCAGCCTTTTGGATATTCGAGTATTATTCTTGCGGTATTATATTGTGGTAAGAAATATAAAAAGATCACTATTTTCGCCAACGAATTTTGAAATTAATTCTAATCTTGCAATTTCTGATTATCTTGGTAAATAATCTACATTTTTCAATAATTATATTTTTCAGACATGGCATTGTCAGAAAAAATGTAATTATACAAATAACTCGTACGCGTTTACAATGTATAAACTAACAAGATTTGTCACCGGTGATATTAAAATCGATGTCATATCCATATTCAGACATTTGCTATCAATTCGCATTAAGCATATTTTTAGAAGTAAGTGCTTTTTTCATAATTTTAGTTAATGGTAATGGTTGTTTATTATCTATAAGTTAAAATCGTAAGAAACCATAACAGAGAGAGAGAGTGTGTAAATCGAAATAGAAGAATTTAAAATTATTCTGCAGATTATAGGTGTTAATATATGCTAAGGTACTTGTGCAAATTCCCAACAACCAAGAAATATTTGACACAATGTTCGTTTAAATTACACCATTTATTTCTGCGGCCTAAAATCCTCGTTTCTATTCAAAATAATAACGAATGGGCCCTCTTCATTTTGAGTCTGATGTCCTCTATATATTAATTAAATGTTAATCCTTTAAAATTTATTTAATTAATTAATTAAATTAACTCATAGTTTGGCTTAATGATGGTTACTAAATGTCTTATTGTCAATTAATTTGTTTATTCATATCTTTTGTAATCAATAACTGTATTAAATAAATTTTTATCACCTTTCAATGTTCAAAATGTTTGGAAGAAAATATGAACTTTTCCATTTGATAGACATTCTAAGCCCTAATATGAAATACTGCAGTCGTTAAATGAGTGCGATCCATGGATTTCAAAGAAAAGTTTTCATCTCACAAGGAAAAGTGAATTTAGCTACTTGGCTTAAATTGTCAAAATTGGTTTATCCATGTAAGTCTTTCACCCGGAAAATTGGTTTACAGTAGAATAGAAACATTATACTGGAGGATAAAATACTTTTCCTACGCTGTAACTTTATGAGCACAATAGGAAAGTCTTATTTTGAAGGGATTTTATAAAAATAACATTTCACAGACAAGAGGCACTTATATCAAAAATGAGACTAAGGCTTTGAAAATCAAATTTATATATCCTTTTAAAGGTAAATTTATTTATAACTAAAATGAATAAAAAGCGAGAGCAATGTTACTTATATTACAGCTAACATATTTTATGCAGAATTTTCCATAGGAGTTCAGGAACAAGGTAGTTTAAAACCAATTTCGTTTATTGTATTTTGTTCACAACTTTCTATCGTATGGAAAAAAAAAAATGAAATGTGAAAGAAAAATGTTGAAACCACGAAACAAACATACACAAGTAATCATATTTCTCCTTACTTTAAAAATAGTCCTTTGATAAAATCCCAATTAGATTTAAAAATAAGATATATATAAAGTTTAGATATTGTTGAATAATTAAATTAACGGCAACACATTAACAATATTTTTTAGATTACAGTTTTATATAATTTTTTTTATTCTACATTTGTTGAAGATGGTATCCTCCAAGCCAAAATAGGGAGAGCAGTTAATTCAAATACACATTTAATTACAGTATCTACGTTCCAATTATAAACAAATATTAATACTATTTACAAACTATACAAGGCTTCCACATAGCCCATATTTCAATTTAACCCGCTTTTGCGGTCAGGAGAAATTACCCGCCTTACACGGTCAAGATCCAAGAGCATTATGAAAATATTACCCATGAACCCGTGCACTCTCACTTACACGAGACAAGGCGCCTCCTGGCGGGATCTGAGTAATTTATTTCCAACAACATTTTTATATAATAATTCAAGCGAAACGTTATCAATTTGAAAGTTAAATGGGATTTATTTGAGTAAATCGTGGAGGTGACGTAACGCAATAGACAAAAGGCCCACTACATTCAGAAGAGTAATCGGTTTTATTAGGAATGCTGAGCCGTTATGTGGTGACCGCAATATTGCGGTGGCTTACGTTATAAATACGTGATCTACGTGAACCAGATGACGTGGTTTTCTAAAGTTTTGAGTGCGAAGAATCAACATCACTGGTGTGCAAGGACAATTTTTTAAGGAGGTCATCCGCCGTAATATTACGGCCGCTTGATAACGGCTTTGTTTTTTTTTAGAAAACCATGGCCTTATTAAAAACAGTAAAATAGCGAATGTAATTTTTGAACAGATTCGTGTCGTTATTTTTTGTTATTCGTCGTGCGAGAAACACGTTAAAAACCCTTTAAGTTATTTTGCATTGTTCACTCGAATTTTTTGGTTCTGAACTGAAAGTATTCTGCTATTGTGAATAATTGTAACACGCATGTTACGTATAGATTTTCAAACTTTTTTTTTATCAGGATTTTTGCTTAACTTTATTCTTATTATGTAAGCACAGTAAGTGCCTTGTCGAAATGAATAATGGGAGGCTACGTGTATGTGCTCCGCGCGTGTTTCATATGTACTCAGTTTCACTTCTACTTGGCATTATACAAAAAACTATAATGGACGATTCACAGGAATGTCATAGAAATTCTGGATATTCTAAGACTATAACAAACGAATTCGCTCTATTTCTAGAGGAAAAAATTTACGCACGAATTTTTTCCCCCATTACAAGTACGTATCTTTAATTCTATAATTGGGCCGCGGTAGCCTAGTGGTCAAGGTCGTGGACTAGATGCCGGCGGTTTTCGCTCAGTCGCGGGTTCGATCCTTGGCCGCCAAAGACCCGCCGTGTAGCCGGGGCTGATGCACGTTAAATCTGTTCGGGGTCCAAAGTCCTCCCGTTGGCGTGGTGTGGATGTTAGGAGTGGGGGGTGCCAGCTCAGGTGTCGTCCTCGTCACTTGACCGTGGTTCAAAATTACGAGGTCCGTCGCCAATAGCCCTCGTGTTGCTTCTAGTGCGACGTTAATAAAAACTAAACTAAACTAAAATTAATTCTATAAGCTTATTTATAACACCTGTTAATAAACAAAAAGTTCCATCATGTTTATATATTTTCATCAAGTTCATTATGTCCAAAATTCCAGATGCAAAGGGAATGACATAGAATTGGCGTGAAAGCATAGCAATCTTGCCAGGAATGTTACATTGAAAACCGGTTTTCAGCCAAACTGGAGTTTCATCTTCGCTATCACGCACTGTTTCGACTATATTTATTCATTTAATTAAAAAAAATAGATGCTTTTAGCATGTGATTAACTTAAATTCATCCGTGAAATCACTATTTTTATTATGTATGCAGTTTCTTATTACAAAAAAAAATCTAGGCATTTTTAAATTCCTAAACACGATAGAACTGTTTTTTCAAGCAGATTGGTAAATTTTCTGCCTTTCCTAACGCTGATAAGTTGTAGTGAATGGATAAAAATATTTCGTAAATTTTGATTTGTGTTAAGTAAATTGATCTTTTTAAAAATGCATTGTCTGTTTATTGTGCTTATGTATTAAGTTGTAAATCATTCTTCAATTTTCTATTTACAGAGTGCTAGATTATTTTATAAATCAACAAAAATATCCAAAACCATATGAAGGACCAAGTTGTAATATGTTATAACTTGATTCTCTTGAGAAATTTTGAATTCATGACCACACCCGATTTAAATGGAAAATTGTGTACAAAGTTAGATGCAGCATATATAATGTGACCACACCTATCATTTTAAGGTAGCCTGCCCCGTTGTATCTAAGCGCAGTTTCGGAACGAGGAAACGTCCCGTTTTCAGGATAAGAGCAAATCATTGTAATAATTTCCCAAAAATGGCACCCGTAGGAAATGCTTTTTCTCTAATGAATAAGTTGCGCACGAGCGACGAAACACAATTGCAAGTCGCAGTTCTTAAATATTCCTTCATTAATAAAATAAATTTGCAAAATTCATTTGAAGAATTTCATTCTTATTTGATTTCCATACCAAACATATTGAAGCAGATTTATTCTTCAGAAAAAAATAAGGGTATCTAAGTTATTATTTTCATGTATTAACACTTCTGTTCTTTTCAGTAATGAATAAGAAACTATGAAGAAATATTAATTTCCTTGAGCATGCCTTCTATTACCACCATATCCGAAAGCTGAGACGTCGAAGACCACTGCTGAGAATAGATTAACATGTAAAGATAATTTTTTTCTTATACGGCAACAATAGTTATATACATTTCTTTACAGATATATTTAATTTAATTAAACCCTATCAATATCTTAAGATTAGATTCAAAGCAAGTGGTTTGTGATCTTTAAATGCTGATATTTTTCAAGATTCTAGTTTTGCATTACCGTACGTCTTTGATCATCCAAATCAAAATGTAGAGAAACAGAAGAAATAGATCAAAACATACAGATCATCAGTTGTCATTGTTTCTTAAGAATCCCGAGGAGCTGCAAAAATTGTCGGATTGAATTTAAATCTCAGTTTTGGTTATAAACTACATACCTGATGAAACATCGACAGCTATTAAATACTGAACCATCTGGCAGCAAAATTACAAAGAAGGATTTTTCACCCTCGAAGATGAGACCTCTACCTAAGATTTCACTTCGAAAATAGTCTAATAAATACAGAATCAAGTTTTCCGAGAAAGTTCGCAATCCTAACAAACATACTCCAAACAAATCTAGTGAAAAAGAATATGAAGAGATAATTAATAAGAACATAAAAAAAATTTAAAGCGTAAGTAAAAGTTTGAGGAAAATTTAAAACAATAAAAATAAATAAAGGATAAAAACATGAAAGCGTAAACTTGCTTAAGAGATTGCGGAAGTACCTACATAAACTCTGATGCGGGATAGGTGCATTGCCTAGTTTGTAAGATGTAGGTACTCGTTAAATATGTGAGAGAAAACAATCTATCATTAGTATGGGTTTATTATAATTCTGATGAAGCCTATTTTAAAACGTTTTTCTGAATTTCACTTGGTGTGTGTGTGTGTGTGTGTGTGTGTGTCATCAAATTTTCGATCGTTAATTTAACCAACTTCCCATCAAGCTAGAGCTTTGAAATTTTGGGAATCGTTCTTACTCGCTTAACAATGCAATATTTAGACATTTTCAACAAGTTTTAACTAATATTTTCTTTAATAATGCAGTTTAACCCAACCACTTGGCGCGATTTCAAAAATTGGCACCAAACTTTGTGATTTTTTTTTGACTGAACGTTAAGACCGTAAAACGACCAGGGTAGCCACATTTGGCAAAATACCGTCAAATATTTCTTGTTGCCAAGGCTGGCTGGGTTAAACTGCATTCCAACCATTTAATTTACTGGATAAATTAATTAATTTTAGTTAGTTTTAACGTTTTTATGTATTTCACTTGCTGTGTGTGTGTCTGCGTGTGTATCAGTGTGTCATCAAATTTTCTATTGTTAATTTAACCAACTTCCCATCAAGCTAGAGCTCTGAAATTTTTGGAACCGTTCTTACTTGCCTAACAATGCAATATTTAGATATTTGCGACCAGTTTTAACTTATATTTCAATAATTTTCTTTAATAAACTTTGCCACCATATAAAAACGTTGGTTTTTATCTCGAATTATTTAAGTTGATTGGTTAAATAATTTTGTTATTTACCACAAAACAATGTAATAATAATTTTCATATGTCGTTTTTGCATTAATTTTTGAATACTGTTGCTTTTATTGTTACTATCTGCTTTTAATCGTGCTTTGCTACAACTTGCCCTGCACCTAGAGTTAGTTGTAATAACCGAATAGTTTTGAAAAAAAAATATCTCTAGTGCTAAAATCCTCAAAACTGTCGAATGTTTTTGCGTGCTTATGATGAATGAATATTTGTGCTATAAAAAGAAGCAGTTATAATCATGAAATCATAAGTACATTAAAAAACATAAAATTTTTCAAAAAATGTAACAACCCTTCTGTTCACCCTATTTTTAAAACAAAATTCGATTCCATATTTGAAGAGTTTGTGACACACCGTGCAGTACATGTCATTTTTACGAAATTTAAATTATGCACTAGCGAGATGTGTTTCTACTACTAATCAGTTTCACATGAATCGAAATTATTAAAAAGGGTATTAATGTATAGGTCAATATGGAAATTCCAATTGCCTTGAAGTTTTGTGATTGCAATATTTCCTATAATGTCATTTAAAGGTATATATAATATTTCTAACGATTATATATTATTACAGTGAATTTAATTGAATAAATATCGTCTTTTATTTTCAAAATCAACAAGAATAAAATCACCAGTAGAGGTGCAGATGGTTTTCTCATACGAGGTCCACATTGCTAATTGGAAAGCGGGAATTGGAACTGTACAATCAGTTAGAATACGAAGTGTTCTTGAACGAGGCGGTGCTGTGAAAATGCTGCAAGGTATTAGCAATTATTCTCTGCCCGAGTCAGTGAAGGTTCTCTGCTCGAATAACCAAATGTTCATTGCCCGAATCAGTAAATGCTTCAAGCCTAAGTTTGCTTTTATAATCTTAACAAATTCTGTGCACGATGTTCATTAAAATTTGAATACACTGTCAATTGTGTTTATTTCTTCGTGAGTGATACCGAATAAATTATTTTAGAGTATTACGGAAAACAATTTCACATTTTCTCCGTAATTATTACTGCAAGGCTTATATTCGAATTCTTTTTGATATTTTCAAAATTATTATAATATTTCAAAAATAATAAGCACTGCTTTTACGCGATTTCTCTATATTTTCATTAAAATATACCAGGCTACCGGACTACGCTTTAATGAATCAAAGCGTCACTTTTATTATAATTATTAATGATTTGAAAGAAGAAAAAAAAATGGAAATGAAGAAAACGAGTTACCAGCTCACAGGTAATATCCGCCCCACTTAATCTACGGTTTTGAATAAGTACAGTCGTCTGCAATCGTAGTACTGCTCTCGTGTCAACTTAAGAAAAATTAACTATCAACTATTTTTTTTTCATTTTACACCGCAATTTATTTTTTAAGGCTGTGTCTTGCTAAAGAATAGGACCTAAACATGGAACAATTTTTCCAATAGCAAAATGCTCGCAAATTAATTTTATATATTCTTACTTCGCTATCTTTTAGAGAACAGTGAAATTTATAATTTTACTCGTTTCTACTTAAATGAATCTATATAATCTCACGTGCAAAATGTGTTCCATATTTCTTCTCCGATAATGTAATGTTAAACGGATTTAAACTTAACATGTTGGAAAAATGGCGCGTTCTTGGAATATTCTTAAATTTTAAGAGAACTGCATCATAAAAGGATGTATGTGTTACAATGTCACAAACTTTCATGAAGATTAGTACTATTTTCTGTCTGGAAATGTGTTCCAAGTTTTGATCTGTTTCTTTGACAGTTACCAGAGACAGCCTTAAGGTAACTGGACGTGTTTGTTAGGGAAGAGCTCTTGATCATCAATTAAATTGCGAAGGAATGAATCATTGCAGCAAGAAAAATTAAGAATGTATGTCAACAAAAGCCCTGATATTTGGACTTCGAATCTTGATGCCACGAAAGACCCATCGTATAAAGAGGTTGATCACATTAAATCTGATGGAATTTCCAACTCCCCCATTGGTGTGGTGTGGAAGTTTAGAGAAGGAGGTGCCAGCTCAGGTATCATACTCGTCACTTGACTGAGATTAAAAATTATGAAACTCATCGCCAATATACCCAACTAGTTGCTTCTCAGTACGACGTTAATAAACAATCAAATCCAATCAAACACGGTTACGAGGGATGCTAGAAAAAAACCCAAGTTCACTACAGAAATCGCTTATCTTTTCTTAAGAAATCCAAGTGAATGATGCCCCCTTCGTATCCCGAAGAAAAAAAAAGCCATATTTTTTCCTGCCGATAAGAGGTTACTTGGGAACAAATACAATGAAAACAACACATTGATTTAATTGTGAATTGATATCTAGTGTGTAACGATGAATCCAGCTATCAATGATAGTGATAGTCAGGTCTCTCAGGAAATGAAGACGATAATACGTCGTAGCATCAGTCAGATTTGATTTGGTAGCGAATGGCTGTCATACCAAAACTAACCGGTAAATCAGTGTCATATTCATTTAAGAGCCACTTAACAGATGGCAATACGTAAGATAACACCAACTGGCCTCAGAAAAGCCATCTTTCTTTAAGCATCAGCCCTCTCTGAGCCTCTCTTGTATTATACTTAATTTAATAGTCAAAAGTTGAACCTACAACACTGTAGCAGCGAACAAATGAAATTTAAATTTGACATTATTTTATTTCCATTTAAAAGAGACGCAATACTCATTTTATATAAAATGAACAAACTGACATTGCAAATAAAATATTTTAATGTTCTCTTCCATTTCTTATTTATAAATGCTTCTATTAGGCAATACCGGTTTTGTGTGATACTATTCTAACCTTGTTTAAAAAACTCAAACGGACGATAAACTGCACGAATAACTTCCTTCATCACTATTTTATTCAGATCTTAATTGCTCAGTGTCTTTTGTGCCTTTGCGAGTGATGCATTGAATTAAGAATCGTCATTACTTCCGTGCGTTTTAATGATTTGCCGTCGTTATGGTAACGGGTGCCTCAAAGCCGTGCTTTGAATAACAAACCCCCCTTCTCTATCTTTTACGCTTTCTGCATTTCCACTGATTTCGGAATCCAGCGTTGAGTTGCAGAACACAATGAACGTAAACGAAATCCAGCTAATAAATGAGCCTTTTCCATGCTAATGGGGGGATATCTGAGATGTACAGGCTGCTAAACATCGTAAAATTTATCAGAATAAGTTTTGGGGTGAAAGTGCAGATTTAATGATTTTCGATGCAGATTTCCTTTCATGAAGCTTGACGTATTCTCGTAGGCTAGATTTGAGAATGCTGTAGAACGTTTAGTAGAGATATTTGATTTTAATAATCCATCACTGTTTTACAAGTGTCAAAACTACACAAAGAGACAAAGATGAATGAATGTAAATATCCATGTCACAGCATCATGCACGCACTTTGATATTAGCCTATGCAAAGCGTGTACTTTCGGTATGAATGACTGCAGTAGAGTTTTGAACTTCACTGGCTTGCAGCTTAATGTTGTGACGTTGGCCTATTCGCGGTTTTCTCTTCACTAACCTTGGGGACTTTTAATTAAGATTGATTGCTATAAATAAACAACTTTTTCCCAACCAAAATATGAAATATTAGTATTTAAATTAGGGGCAGGTAGAAATAAAGTGAAGCGGGGTAGATAAGAAATATATAAGCTAAGCTTGAGACACACAATAGAAGACGAGTGACTCTAGCATTTAACAGTTGTCTGTAGTCGAAGACGGGGTCCAGAATTGCTGCAAATTATTTAAGGCATAGTGGAGCCTAGAAGTCGAGACAACCTCAATTTTGCTCTGTTGGTAAGACTCCGTTAATTTAATATTAGTGGAACAAGCGTATATATCTAGGGCGATATTTTGGGAGAGTCGATGTACATTCGTCGTTATAGTAGTAACTTGTGAAATAAATATAGTGCTTAAGATCTATCTTACGTCTCTTTGAATGACTTATTGACTCTTTAGTGTTAGTATATTTAGTCTAGCTATGGTACAAGAGGCGAATAGGAATATAATTTCGTCACAATACCGTTACATAACCTTGTTTAGAGATCTTAAAATTCTTCTATAGGGATTATAAATTTTAATAAGAGGAATATTTGTAAGCAGTTAAGAATAGCTATCCTTTTTAAAGAAGCATTTAACGACAGTTATGTTATGATTTTTTAAGAAAGCGGTGCAATCATCTGGTAGTTGTAATTTCACAGTGGATGACGTATCGAAAATGTTGTCTTTGTAAACCAGATAGGATTGTTTCCTAAAAGGCGTTGAATGTGAGGAAACCAAGTTACTGGTTTAAATAGGCCACATTTTGGCATGGTGACGCACAGGAATCAGGAAAAGGTCATAGCCTTCGTACCCACTGGTCCATAGACCCTGGACCAGTGGGTACGAAGAATACGCTCATACCTTATCGAAAGATTCTCGCGGTTTCATTACTCATATAACATACTAGGTGTTTCGAAACTCATGAGCAAAAATTTAAAGAGTGATAGAAAACATCTAAACCAGCAATTTTCACCATTCAATGCATAGGCGAAGAGCAAGCGATAAACCACCAGACGGCGCTGTAATGGAAAGCCATTTTTTCAGCCATTATTGCAATTGATATACATCCCCTCCCTGTTAAATTGAGTTTTGCTTGGGACGGTTTCCATTTGAGTCATCGGCTGTTGCTGTTACGTGTTAAGTGGAGCGTCTCTTCGACATGAGCGCCAGAGCCGGAATACCCCTAGTTGTGATTTATGTGCTGTTGTCTTAGTCAGACAAACCGAGGCAAGAGTTTTGTGTCGGGGGCATATGCAATCAATAGGTATAAGCTGTGCTGTCATCTAGTGCTTTCGTTTTGAGTCACCACTTCGGCATAGAACGGTTCTTCCGAGGCAACGAGGGAGGATGTTATTTTACCCCGCGCCCCGTGGAGGGGGAGAGAATGTTGTTTGGTGACTTTGATGCGGCAGCGGTTTCAAACCCTGGACCAGTGGTCCCCTACATAACCCTACATAAAACGCATAACTTAACTAGCCAGATGTCTCATCTGGCTAGTTAAGTTATGCGTTTTAACTTTTGATGTTGTTATGGAAGAGAGTCGTTGCAAATTTTATGCATGCGAGTCAAGACTGCCTACATACGAGCAGGGCTGGGGGACTGGGATGCGGTGGATGCTATCACCGGGGGGGGCGATTGAGGGAGCCCTAACATGATCAAGAACTAAAATAATGTGCTCTTGTACATGAAAACTTGACAATATTCATATCGTTGTCAATATGAAGTAAAGTTCATTTTATCGTAAACATTATTATAGTAGATCTATGAATTTATACAATCTCCTTTCGAACTAATTCTTGATTATGCGAATGGTTAGTTTTTGTTATTTGTTTCGGGGAACATCCGAATATCCCCTCCTGAACTTAATTTTTTCGTCAAGCATGTACGTATAATGCTTAAATGTACTTGCTATACTAAGCATCGAAAAATAAATTGCTAGAAATTGTAATTTTTCTGAAGTAATTAACGTATTAGCAAAAACAAAATAACGCATTAAATAAACATACATTAGTAATATACGTTCCTGTTTGTAATTTTTTTTTACATTACAAAAACTTTATGCCCCTCCCCCAATAGTTTCTTGCACCTGGGCCCCTTCATAGAGAAGGACAACTCTGCATACGTATGATAAACTACACATTCCCAATGAATTTTGCTTAGACATTCAAAAATATGGTCTAATATTTAATGAACACTTTTCTTCGTGTGTTATAAATGAATAAGGATTTACGGATATCATGAAAAAAATCGTCATCATTGACTTTAGATATCAGTGACAAAAAAGAAAAGGTAAATTAAATTAAATTAAAAAAAATGCTCATTTAAATTTATCCGTTTTAAAATACGTGTTGATGCTGCCTAAAAATACTAATAGAGTCATTAAAACTCCATTATTGCCTTTGGAGATAACTCACTGAATAATTCTGAATACCAAATGCCAAAAGCAGATGCAAAAAACGAAAAACTTTATTTCCCTAATCTTTTACGCTGTTTTCCAAGCAAACTATATTTTCTTTCGAAATAGCCATTGTTCTGATTTCCAAATATAACTCTCTCTTCCATTCATCTCCCATCGACTTTTGTGCTCAAGATGTATTAAAGGTTAAATCAATAAAAAAAGACACAAGTTTCTCAGTAATCCTCCTCGTTGTTGGACATCTGGCATCTAAGAGCAATAAGCTTCTCGTCGACAAGACAAATCGGGATATTGTTTCAGACATGTGGTTGCCAAACGTTCTTTCATTCAGTATAATAATCCCCTGTTACGTACGTCTCTTACGAGCAGTGTCAAAAAGAATACTTGCAGTGATTTTCGTTTCTGTAAACGAGACACAAAATTGGTTTCTAATTATATGTTTGTATAAATACTAAGAAGTTACTGAGGTCAGACTATGTACATCTAATGTTAATTACTAGGATCATATTTAGGAGGATATTTCTAAATAAAAAAATATCCAAGCATTGATATAAAATTTTCTTAAAATTTCTATTAAATAAAAGAGAGATATTTCTTGCTTTTTATTTTCCAAGAAATCCGTTGTTTATTTCGCTTGAAATTTATTCAATGTCTTATATTTTATTACTGCATTGTAAATATAAGTTTTAATTTTGCTAGTATAAAGGGGAAAGGGAGTGTTTATTAAATCATTTTAAAATCTCATAAAAATGTAAAAAATGAATGGATATTTGTGTTATACGAAAGTGGTTTAAAAAGCAACTACGTTTGACAACAGATAGTATTGATATGGTAAGTTGGTGTTACCATTGAAGTTGGTGCTACTATGTTAAACGGTACCAAAACCAATTTAACACTGATTCGGAGGTTAATTTTGATTACTATTGCGTCGAATTGTCGTCTTCATTTGAATCGAACTATGACTGTAGATGAGAACTGAGTTCATCATTATACATCGGAAGCCAAACAATAAAAAAAATAATAGGTTGCTTCTAATGAGTCTGCTCCAAAGTAGGTGAAGATGGTCTCATAGACCAGAAAAGTTAGGGTGTAATACGAAGGGTGCCATTCTCATGCGAAGGGTGTCTCTCATAAATACCGAATTTACAATTCTTTCCTTTGGTGACATTTATATTTTAAAAATTATTTGTAGAATTTAGGATTTTTGTGTGCTTCATAAGGATACTTTAATCATTTTCTTGAGCTACAAAAATATTTTTCAGTCAAAAAGTTTCTCTTTCTTTTTGAGTTGAATGTGGACACGATATTTCAGATATATTTGTATTTAGATATCATTTTTAAAACTAATAATCCGTAAATATACAAAATATTTTAGTCCTCATCTATAAAATAATGCACAAAATACAGGGGACTAATTTTTTATTGATCTTACTGAAAATATTTTCTTTGAAAAAATTATAAAAATGTCTTGTTTTGTAAATTTAATCTCTCTTTTTTTTACATAAAAATATTTCTTAAATTTTAAGTATTATTTAAGAGTAAAAATATTTTTGGTTCCCTCTATGCATAAGTACTCTTTATAGAAGCATTAAAAAAATTTGGAGCCAAATTGTGTGAATGCAAATATATGTTACAGATCATATTCATTGGTACCGCGGTAGCCTAGTGGTCAAGGATGCTGAACTCGCGACCGGCGGTTTTCGTTCATTTGCAGGTTCGATCCTTGGCTGCCAAAGACCTGGCGTGATGTGGATGTTAGGAGAGGCGGGTGCCAGCTCGGTGTCGTCTTCGTCACTTAACAGGCGTTCAAAATTACGAGGTCCGTCACCAATAGCCCTCGTGTTGCTTCTAGTGCGACGTTAATAAAAACTAAACTAAAAGATCATATTCAAATAAAAGGGAAAAAATGTTTATGACAAACAAATTTATTTTTATAGTTCTATAGAATGATTAAAATATCATTATTAGGTGCACAAATATCTAAGTTCGACTAAATAAAATGAAAAAAATATATGTATCAAAGAACCGAGGAATTTTAGATATAGTTTTCCACTTTTCCTCGCATGTCCTGGTACCCTTAACTTTAACCGTAGCCTTTGTTGCTTTACGTCTCATGAAGCCAACTAATCAAAATCAATCAGTTTCACAATTCGAATTCTGCCTTACAGTATGCTGAATTATTTTCGGATTCGACATCTTATAGTAGTTAGTTATAGCTATAGTTGTGATAACGCTTTAGTAATTTCATCAAATTGATCTTCTTATTCAAGAAATCCTTGGGACTGGGATAGATTTTCTGCGTTGGACGTTTTCTCCAAAACATCGGGGGATGTTTTTCTACTCCGTGGAGGGAGAGAGAATTGTTGTAACATTGAGAGAAGGCGGTGTTTCGAACCCTGAACCAGTGGGTCCGGAGAAAAGTTGACCGGTCGCTTTTTGCTCTGCCTTTACCAACCAGGTTGAAAAAAGACGTCTCATTCTGGCTAATTCGTAAGACGTTTGAACTTCTGGCGTTGTTATTGAAAAGTGTCGCTGCATACTCCCGTCGCAGTGATTTTTCCGAAACATTGGGGGATATTTTTCTACCCCGTGGAAGGGTAGAGAGTAGTTGTTGACCTTGGAGTGCCGCCGGTGGCTGTTTCGAACCTTGGAACAGTGAGTTCGAAAAAAAGCTGTCCGGTCACTTTTTTCTGCATCCTTCACTCTCCCCTCCAGGCTGAAAAAGACGTCTTATCCTCTCTCCTAAAAGAGTAAGAAACAATGAAGTCTTGAAATCTTTTTCTAATTACATTTGTTTTTCGATTTTTGTAAGCATTTTTAAACATTTGAAGATTTGAAAACTCCAGAAATGAATCACTAATGTGCATAATGCATAACATTATGTATTGTGTATATTATTAATTCATTTTTGGAATAATACATAATGTGCATTCAAAAATGGAAAGAAAAGGGGCAGAAATCTCTGTTTTGTACTCTTTCTTTTTGTACTATTCATCAATGTAGAGTTCTAGATGTAGACAATAAGAAGAAATTCCCTATTGATCTTAGGTTCATAAATTCAAAATGGCTGATAAACGGGAATGTTAATAGGTGAAAGACTGCGACAAGCACTGTAAAATAATGAAAGCAAATGCAATTGACAGGTTGATGAGAAATAAGAAGGGCGTGGTATCGCTTTAGAGACGCCCCAGTTAAATGAAGGCGGCTCATAATGATTTTATACCAAAATAGTATGTTTAGTTTTCTCTTGTTTGACAGAAATTCTTGATTTTTGGAAGGCTTAACAAAATAGATGAATACTTTAAATAGATGAATTTTTAATACTCATTTTACTCTGATTAACATAAAACGGTTTATTAGATGTGTGAAATAAGTAAAGGGGGAATTTCTTTAAAGTGTTCAATTATTTGAGCTTGTTTGTTCAAACTTTTCAGGATTAACTTTTCCATCGATGGGTGCAGACAAAACAAAATTGAATAACATTTATAAGACATGCTTTATTAACATTTGGGATTTTGTCATAACTCTTACAACAAAACAAAAAAAAGCTGAAAGTCACCCAAACAAAATATACAGTTTTCTGTTAAAAGACATCGAAAATTCATGAGTCCACTTCCCAACCTATTTCTAGTTTATTCTACCTTATTGCTAAATCAAGACTAACAAATCCTCAGCATAAATTTCCCAGAATCTTGGAAAGTATTTACTCGAAAAGAGTCATACATATTTAAAAGCGTTTCTCTCGACCAAGTTATTATGACCCGTTCCAAAAGCTGGCACTGAGCCAAATCGTTCTAAGACTTTTGAGGAGGCAAACCGAATCTATTCATAACCGCACACACAGTGTTCGAATACAGAGGCTACAGGTCGTCAATATCATGTCGCTGTGTTTCCGTTGGATGATGAATTTGGAGCGCAACTCGATGCAAATAGGTCATTGGACTATCGAAATCGATGATATAGTGCTCGACCAATGAAACGCACAGACGGCGATTACGTTGTTGCGCTCCTTAAGCGCACTGCAGACGGAATGAATAGGAAATTGATCGTTTATTTCCTCCTGGTACATATACGGTTCATTCATCAGTTCTGCTATGTTTACGCGTATAAATGTACGGACACAAAGGAACTTTTTAAAACGTTTTTCTGAATTTCACTTGGTGTGTGTGTGTGTGTGTGTCATCAAATTTTCGATCGTTAATTTAACCAACTTCCCATCAAGCTAGAGCTTTGAAATTTTGGGAATCGTTCGTACTCGCCTAACAATGCAATATTTAGACATTTGCGACAAGTTTTAACTAATATTTTCTTTAATAATGCAGTTTAGCCCAAACACTTGGCGCGATTTCAAAAATTGGCACCAAACTTGGCGATTTTTTTATGGGCTGAGCGTTAAATCCGTGAAACGGAATAGGGTAGCCACATTTGGCAAAATACTGCCAAATAATTCTTGTCGCCAAGGATAAACCTTTCCTGAATTCTGGTTCCCATTTTTTTTAATAGAATGACTTACAAACTTTCAAATGCATGTTTTGATTTTATGAGTATTATGAATTTCTTAATATGCTCACAAATGTATCTTTTTAAGTAAATTTTAAAGTTAAAAATAACTAACAGTTTTAACTAATATTTCAATAATTTTCTTTAATAAACTTTGCTACCATATAAAAACGTTATTTTTAAAAACGTTGGTTTTTATATCGAATTATTTGATTCTGTTTCCGATAATTGTATGGATATTGGGATAAGTTTAAATGATATTATGACTCGCAATGCTGTCTGTAAAATTCTTTCATCCAAGTATTTTTATAGTTTGAACAGTTTACACTATTACTATACAATTTCGGATAAATATGAGTATTATTCTGAATATATATATATACATAATAAATTCCCAGAAATTATATAAATTTCTAAGCCTATAAACTAAAAAATTTTTATACAAAAAAATCTCTTGGTATTTCCATAATTTTTCTATGTTCTGTTTTAAAATATTATTCATATTTTGTTCTTATGATTTTCGTTCCTTTAAAGAAATCAAACGTCTTATTCTTCCTCAATATGATACTTTTATGGGGAATAATAATAATAATAATAAAAAAAAAAAAACTCTCAAACTACCGCGCTACGATTTCAGTTAAAATTATTGAAATTTCCTGCAAATGCCGTAGCGTTAAACTATTTATTATACCGATTTAGCACAATTTGTCTTATTTTAACTTCATTTTACATGATATTTACGATATTCTAAAACCAATTAAACATCAATTTCTTTTGGCTGCCACTTTTTTTTAAAGAAATTTTTAGAAAATGTATTAAATTATGGAAACAGATCTTATATATATGTGTGTGTGTGTATGTATATCATACTTACTGTCATATTTATATAATATAGGAACTAAATTACTAATCCATTAAAGGAGATGAATACTAAATATATTTTATTAATTTCTTAAAATTATGAAAATGCAGTATTTACTCTCTATCTACTGCGGCCGCAGTAGTGTTCATGGTCATGGTCTCGCGGTCAGCAGTTTTCTTCGAGTCGTGAGTTCTGTCAACGCTCAAAGTCCTTCCGTTGGCGTGGTGTAGAAGTTAGGAGAGAGAGATGTGTTGGAAATAAATTATTTGGATACCACCAGGAAGCGCCTTATCTCGTGAAAGTGAATGCGCGTGGGTTCTTGGGTAACATTTCAGAGTACATTTGATTCTTGATCGTGTAGGGGGGGGAATATTCCTTATTTTGATGTGATTCTATTTTCCGGACTACAAAAGCGGGTTAAGTCAAAGTATGGCTGTTTAGAAGCCTTGTATATTTTGTAAATAGTGCAATTATTTGTTTATGTGTAATTGACACTTATTTACTATAAATAAATACAATGCAAAAGAATTGCTCTCCCTTTTGATTGGTGAATTATTGTTCCACAACAAGGTGCCAGCTCATATGTCATCCTCGTCCCTTGACTGAAGCTAAAAATTACGAGGTTCGTTGCCAGTAGTCCTCGTGTTTCTTCTAGTGCGACGTTAAGAAAACCAATTAATCATTTTCTGTCTTCTAACCCTTAACGCGATTGGAATCTAGCTTAGAATCAATTATTAAGTTCTAGTTTACAAACATACTTGGGTTCGAGTAAGTTTAATTTAAGCGATTGAAGATCCGATCACTAAATTTGATTTCTTCCGATAAGAGATCACTTCTCATAGGATCCCTAATTAAAGTTGGTTTGCTACAGCAAACCACTTACAATTTCCAGCATACGTCAACAGCAATCTAATCACTACTCTCTCTTTGTCGCCATTACTCTTTCACAACTAACTTCATATTCAATTCTGCTTCGCTTTTATATGAATTTCCTTACATCCATTCACTATATTTCTAACGTTTATCTAATAAGCGCAATCGCGTTTCATTTGGTTGGAATATAGCTGGAAATTTATACATAAAATAAGAAAATAGATCCAGATGTTAGTTAAGGGAAAGTTTAAAAGTAATTCGCGTTACAAATTTCTTAAGAAAATAAACTGGTAGAAAAAAAAAGTACTTCTTAAAAACTTTTTTTAATATTATCTATTGCCAGAGTTCTGCATGAATTTGTGTTTTCTCACAGCATTACGTGTTGACATCAGAGTTCTGGTAATTCTGCATAACTCCCCGTTAACATTTCCTTTTCCTACAATTATGCATTTTTATATAATAGTCACGAATAAACAGTCCAATGAATAGGAAGTCATAAGATTATGATTCATCATTTTATTCATAACGATTAATAATCAAAATTCAATTCCCAACCTATTTTATTTGAGGCTAAAGTACCTACACGCGTCCCATCTAACGTTTAATATAATAAACATTAGATTCTGGCAAAAACTTTTTTGATAAAAATGTTCACTTCTGGTATTTGTAGTTTAATAACAGAGTAAAGTTTGAAAAAAAAAGTCTTTCGATTTCATCTGAACGAAAGTAAGGTATTTCCGCTTATCTATAGTAAATAATATAAAAACAATAGTAAATATGAGCAGATTCTTAATGAATAAAGTAATGTATAGCATTAATAGTAGCTTTCACTTAAAATAAAGAAATATCCAAGAAATATTTTTGCATGATCACAGTGCAATTTTTTTTTAATTCGGGAAAGTTACCATCTTTAATGTATAGGATATAAGGACGCCCCGGTATGACTTTCTTTTTTAGCCATTATCTATCATAATCAGTAAAGTCGCTAATCTACGGTCTAATGAATAGAAAGTCACACAGTAAATGTTACAAAATTATTTTCTTCAGATTTATGAATACGCTAAAATCAATCCTTAGCTTATTATATGTGTTGAAAATATTTATACGTGGTCCACACGATCAGGAAGCAGAAAGTTTTAATTTGGATTAGTCCCCTTTAAACTCTTTTAATTCACAGATACAAGACCATGCGGGAGTCATTGTGCATCAATGCTGTAGAATATTGTGGGCTCATTCAGGTGGAAAGGGCACTTTCTTTTTCTTTGTGGCGACCCTGTATTCCTCCCGTCGATGCATTTAAATAAGATCCTCAACAAGATTGGCATAAAAATTCCCATGATTTTGTTGCACACTATCTTACACATGTGTCACATTCATACACCTTAACTTTGACATATTACTTATTTAACTCACAAAACATAGTTCGAATTATAGCACTGTATCTGCGTCAGGATACTACGTGTCGCAATTCTCAAGTATGTGCAAATTTCAATTATTTAACCAATAACTTCAAATCTATTTGTTGAAATAATTTTAATGTATATACCAGTTAATGGTCTTCCCCTTAAGTAATTTGTTATTCATTCTATTTAATTCTCATCTACAATTAGAGCATCTTATGCCCTGAAATGCATTCATTTGGCTTCTTAAAATTACAAAATGCCGGTAATTTTTACATTCAAAGCTTAAGATAATTAATTTATTTCAGAAAAATTTCGTATCAATATTTTCATACACGTCTGATCTAACTTTTAATATAACTAAATGCTTTTCTTACTGAACCAATCGGCTTCGAGTCCTTTTAAGATTTATGGATAAGAGTTCGGGTTCTTGACCCTTTATAGATCATCTTTATGTTCACTTCTTAGCTCCTTGTGTTTGCACAGGTATGATGCATATGCATCACATTGATAACTTCATCCCATAATGTATATAACACCAATTAAATTACAAACTCACATGTTAAAAATACTTGACTTCTTATGTAAGCCTCTTCTCAATTGTATCCATTGCACTTCAATACTCTAATCCAGGAGCCGCCAAACTTTTTATTCATCGACCCCCAAAAAGTCTTAAAGAAATAATTACTGTATCTATAAAGATATATATGAAAGTAACAATAAAACAATTTGACAAATTATCTCAATTAAAGTTTTTAGTAAGAAAATTATTTCAAATTCTGATACTTAAAACAAAATAGAAGACAATTATTTTTTAGTTCGATATTATTTCGAAATACATGTTCAAAAACATATTTGATTTCGATTCCTCGAAAATAATTAATTTGAAAGAATAATGGCTGTATCCGCAAAGATAATTATAATACAAACTGATTTGCTACTTAAGAAATTAACTAAAATGAGTTTTAGGGGGAAACTGATTTCGGGCATGGGGCATTTATCTAATAAAACAGGGAGCAACTCACGGTTATTAAAAGCAACGTCACGCATCACACAATCGATTCAAACACAAACTAAACAAAGAGAAAAAAAAACTTTTATTTTACGACCTAAGTATAAAAAAAAAAACCTCCCACGCTTTCCATCTCTTCAATAAACCACCCACTCAAGAAGCGGAACTTTCTCATCATTTTCTTCCCCTCTCTTTGCTTATTTTTATTAAATAAAGGGAGTTGGGAGTAAAAGGGAAAAAAAAGTCCTCTTCCGAACCCGGGGAGCATATTAAAAGATTGTAGATTGGCCCTGTCACCCGCAGCGCCATGCCTCTACGGTGGGTGAGAATCTGAAGATGGGTTCATTCTGTGATCTTCAGGCGGGGACCTTTGTTGGAAGGGGAGATTTTTATTTATCTTCCATGTGATCTTTTGTGCGGAATGCTGTTCTCTATCATTTGTGATTCCCAGTGGTGGGGGGTGAGATAAGATTAGAAATATTTCGAAGGGCTTTGCTTGGGTGGGTGGCACGACAAAGTGAGATGTAACGATTGGATGGGTTGTATGCTTATGAATGTTATGCCGTGAAATACTTTGTTACAAATTTTTCTTCAGTTTTTATATCGGTTTATTTTACTCCCACTTGAATGTCGACTCGGTAGATAGTCTGATCTTGTGAAAGAAAAAGTATTGTTATTGATGCCTTCCTATTGATCTTTCGAAATAGTGCTAAAACTTACAGCACATTTCTTCCTGCTCTAAAATCATTCTTCGTGTAATTTCCTTTTAAGCATGTATAGTTAAATGTTATTGGATTCTTTTATGGAAATTTCTAAATTTGTTTTAATATCTTTGTATTCCTGTATGTGATATTTAAAAACATGGGGAGTGTTAAAATTGGAAAATTTTCATTTCTCTCCCAAGTTTTTTAATATTCGTTTTTTAAACTTTTGGTTATTTCTTAGACTTTTTTTTTATGTGTTTCATTTTAATTTAATGCTTTGGATTTTATTTTTCGGAATTTGTTGCGATTTATATTTTTTTGTTGTAACAGTTTCTTAATAATATATTTGGAAATGGAGATAGTTAGGCCTATAATTCTAGAATAACACAGATTAAATGTCTAAAGCCCGTTACAACCTTCAATATAGTATTCTTCCTTTTTGTCTCTTCAAAAAAAATTCTAATTTTTAAATTTGTCAAAATTTCATATTTTTTAATTTCTCGATATTTTATTTAGTTTTATCTTTTTAGCTGATATATATATATGTGTGTGTGTGTGTGTGTGTGTTTAACATCTTGACAATGTTATTTTTGACTTTAAGAATAAAGCAGTCGTTAGAAGTAACTAGCTGGAAACTAACTAAGTAACTAGCTTCGCTGGGAAGGCGACAATATTATATTTTGGAACCTATATGTAAAATATCAAGAACATTTCCAATTTTTAAACGATAATGATAATCTAAATTTAAAATGTTAAGAAATTGATTGTCAGTAATAATGGTTATCCACAACTTTCAAATATATGAGAAAAATTAAAAAAAATTAGTAAAAAGTCACCCCATGTATATATATATAAATAATATGGATAAAATTCGCTCCACCGTATACATGCTAAACCTAGAATTGCGAAAGATACAACCTTTTGCCAGAAGAATGATCATGTGCTTAACTTTCAAATGAAATACCTTCGCATTGACATCGTGTTTATCATAAGATTTTTGTACTTGCCTAAAGAGAACTTTGATTTCTAAACATTTAGAATGGCAAGGGACTGCAATCCTAAAAAAAAGTCGTGCAAGTCGGGATGTCCAAAATGTCTTATGTATGTCATAGCGTCTTGAGTTCGTTCATGCATGTAGCGAGGTTCTCCAGTAAACGAAGATTGTCTTGCATGTGCGTTACTTCGTAAGAAGTCGACATTTTAATATTTTTCAAAATTCCGCTACGTTTTGGAGCTAAATTATACTTTCACCAACCGTGGGATTCCAAACTATTTCTATCGCTAAATATGTACGTTTTCTATTTTCGACATGCACGATATTTCACATAAAGAGCCCCTTCGCCAAAATCTTGCCAATCCTCCTTCAGCGCTTCAATATTAAATTATTTGGTATTCTTTCATTTCGCACGCACAAATCTCACCAAGTAAACTTAATTGGTGACAATACACAGTATACATATAAAATAATATATTCCGTTTGGAGTCGGCCATATCATATTTGGCGATAAAGTCGCCAAAAATAACATAACTGACGGATAAGAGTAGATTAACGGATGAAAATTACATTTGGATAAGACTTCCGTAAAATCCGTTCTTAGTGAGCGTCTACAATGCAAAATGAGTAACTATACCAAATTTCAAGTCAATCGATTGTATAGTCTTAGAGATCTCGTGATGAGTCAGTCAGTGGTATTTCGTTTATATATACATATAATAATCTTTATGTTTATTGAAGAATTCTAGAATCTTTCTTACCATTTGATATTGTCAAGATATGAAGAAAGAACAGCTCTTGAGTTGGCACGGTTCACACCGAGAAAATAAGAGAAAGAGTGCAAGAGAGAATTCGATCGAGCAAACTTATTATAAGGCAATGGAAGCTTAACGAAAAAATTCAGTATATTCTTTCTTTAAGTCTACATTTAAAAGGGATTCAAGATGAAGTACAACATGTACTATTCCGAAGAAGGAATCAATACTTTTTAAAGATGAAAGAAAAAATGTTTCACAGAAGGAAACGAAGGAAGGTTTTAATGAAGAAAGGAAAGAAAATATATTGAAATAAAGAGAAAGATGATATACTGATTTATTATAATACACACAAACAAGCTTGCGTATTCACCACACGCACACATACACTCACACGTGTGTATGTATTGGTGTTGTGTCTTATTATGCAGAATTTTAATGTTTTTTGAAAAATAGCATCTGAATCTTTTCTACTTAATTAAAGAACAATTTGTTATAATAAATTGAACTATAGGAAAAACAAATAATGCTTTTATAAAATTGTCGGGAAAGACCAATACATTTTATTCTAAATATTTTTCTTCTGTCTTAAGAACGTTTTGATTACGAAACTGAACTTTCATATTTTTATTTTGTCAAAGTGCTAATAATCATTTCTGTTCTGATAATTACAATACATGAGTATAATTTTTATAAAATCTTATTACATTTCAATATATAAACCGAACATATAATGAAATAAAACTTATTTTACCTTGTTTCATTTTTTAATATACATACAAAACTTTTCAAGTTTATTTTAAGTGGGGTTTCATAATAATAAATTGAAAATAACTTCAATACATTCGTGTTTGTTCAGGAATAGTTATTTATATTCAGACTAAAATATATTTAGAATACATTTCTAACAGCTTTTAGAGTTTGTTTCCTTGTTCTATAATGATTTCATTTCCGTTTGTATTTAGAGTGGTAAAGAATGAAGTCTTCCAACTGCTTGTTCTACGGAAGGAAAAGCGGTTGTCAATGGAAGTTGTTAGTTGAATTCCCTTTCGCAAACTATTTTTTTGGAATGATGCTATTAGTTATGTGTTAGTCAGTTGTTTTTGTGGGATATTTAAAGTTTATGTGTGTGTCTTTCAAAAATGGTCTCCAAGTTGTTCTGTTTTGGTTATTAAAATGATTGACATAAGGTAATAGATATCACGCAGACACAAACGAATTTATTTTACATAATCTAAATAAATTGAATCATGGAAATAAGAAAACAAACAAAAAAAAAATTAAAAAAATTCTATGCAACGCTTTGCAAAAAGCAGATTTAGCCACCCAAGTTGCACATTTTTTTTTAGAATTATTATGAAATTACTCAATTAAAAATGAGGATAAAAGTAAAAGGTGAGAAATATTGAGAAATGGACAATAGTAAACTTTTCAGATATTAAAATTAAAGGAAACGATAAATTATTATATTGATTACATTTAAGCTAAATGTAACTAAAATTAAAACAAACGAATTGAATATTATATCAGCTAAATGTAATTAAAATTAAAGCAATCGATAAATTAATAAATTGAATATTATATCAGCTACGTGTAATTAAAATTAAAGCAAAAAGACAAACTGTTTAAATTGAATACATTTAAGCTAAATTAATTAAAATTAAAGCAAACGAAAAAAAATGATAAGGGATCTAATATGCGAAAATTTATAGCCCCAATAAACTAAAACAATAGCCCTTTGGGTGGCCAATATAACAGAGAAAACCGAATTAGAAAGCGATTTTGTTCCAAAAAATTGGAAGAATTTTGAATGTAAACTTTTTTTTTCAGTGCCATTCATGAAAATAGTTATTTTTTTTTTATACAATTTTAATTTATAAAAATCTCACACTAAAGAACTTCACATGCAGAAGTTTCTTCAATGCAATTTAAATTGAATTAAGATGAAACTAATTTCGTTTTCTCTGGAAGAACTTTCCTAATTTTTATTTTTATTCTTTTTATTGTTCAAGCAATCATTTTTCATTCTTTATTCAATGGAATTTTACTTGATACTTACATTTCGTCACTGTGAATACATCATTGTGAATGTTAAGGAAATGTGCCTACACGTGCATCATTAACAGAGAGTTCCCCTTATAATTATTAATAGATTAGTCATTAGAATTATATATATATATATATATATATATATATATATATGATGTCCCGCTTTAGTACTTCATTTTCTTCTGTTTTTATATTTCTTTTACTTTATTCTAATAATCTATTTCAGTACTCCTTTCAAATTAATCTTCCAACAAACGCCTCCCTTTTTGACTATAGCTATCGCCTTTATATTACAAGAAACTTACAGGCGTAGTTAAATATCTACAGTCTCAGGAGTATATAAGCTGATGCAATCTTTTCCGCGCTCTCTTTCTTCTCCGTCTGTGAAACGATGTGGATCTGCACTTTTTTGTAAAGTCTCGCTTCCATGTACTATGTGTTATCTGCCGTATTAAGAAGATGTCATCAACTTGCTAATATATATATCTATCACATGTCGTGGGGTTGATGCAAGTTAAATCTGGTCGAGGTTCTAAATCCCCCCGTTGATGAAATGAGGAAATTTAGAGAGGGAGGCGTCAACACATGTGTAGCTCTCTTCTCTTGACCGATGTACAAAATTAAGAGGTCCATTGCTCGTAACCCATGTATTGCTTCTCACCACTATGTTAGTAATCAAAATCATCTGTTTACATTTTCTTAACTATATTATTGTTTTCGCAATGTTCTTTAATTATTTTGTAGTAATTTATATAATGAGAAGTCAGATTGAAGATAAAGCTTAGTAAAATGCACTAACATAATTAATACACTAACATTTGCCGTATTGCATATTTTGAAAATAAATGCTTCTTTGTGTTTAAGAGATAATTTTATTGAAAGAAGATATTGATTAAAACTAAAAGTGTTTTATAAAAACAACATTTTAATTGATTATTTTTGATTTTATTAACTTGTTTACATATTTTTATTACTTTTAACCTTAGGTTAAAACTCCTCAGCGTTGTAACAAGTACTGTATTAATTAAAAAAAATTATTGACTGTTTCCAAAACTCAAAACACCCTTCAGAAACATCAAAGCCTTTGCGAATAAATTTATGTGGAGCAAAAGCTCTTAAGCAACTAAACTCTTTGATTGAAATTCAGGTAAAAGACACTTATTAATTACGCCGTAATTCTTCTAGAAAACATTGAGTTTTTGACTTTGATCAGTAGTCAGTCTTGATCGCCTCATTACCAGCGTGGAAGAATTAAGTCCCTATAAATCTAACCCCGGGAGACGTATGTCTAAGTACTTAACTTTCCATGTTTGCTGCATACTAATTTGGCAGGAACATTAGGCAACAAGAAGACGGGCCCTTAGATAAACAAAAGAAACCCAATCGTCAAAGAGTGTTGCCAACGCCGTAGGTGTAATAATTCCGTAATCAGAAGATCGTTTGACGTTGGGTTTTCGAAAGGGTTGACACGTTTTTAATTTCGCTAATACCGCCTTTTGACTGGTCTGTATTTTGAGGAAGGTAATTGGTTTTAAAAGAAGTACTGTAATTTGAGAGGATAGCAAAGTGTAGACACGTATGAAATGTTTGAGAGGTAAATCTCAAAAATAATAACGGATAAATAACATGTTTACTTTAAGAAAATTAATATTTCGATGATAATTATGATATAAATACCTCGAGATAAAACAATTGCTTTAAAAACAACGTTTTTATATGGTAAAGCGTGACACAAAATTATTGAAATATATTAAAATCACAAATATTTCCAAATTGGCTAGGTATTGTTGAGGGTAAGAACGGTTCCTAAAATCAGAGCTCAATAGATGGGAAGTTGCTGGTTAAATTAATGATAGAAAATTACACGATAATAGACAGACACTATGAATACATAAAACTAAAACTAATTAAAATTATTTGGTTCATCTGTAACAATGGTTGAATGTAGTTAACAACCACCCTTTTATGACAAGAATTTTATTTGGTGTTATTTATTAAATGGTTACACCATCCTGTTTTACAACTTAAAACAATAAAAATCGCTAAGTTTGATGCTAATTGAAATCGCGCCAAGTATTGAAATAAACTGCATTATTAAAGAAAAATATAAACTATTTACCATAAATATTGCATTATAAGAGTAAGAATGATTCCTAAAGCTCATTGAAGGCTTGATGGAAGTTGTTAAATTAACGATCGAAAATTTGATGACGACACACTCACACACCAAGGAATCAGAAAACTACGACACTGAGATAAAACCAACGTTTTTAAAACAACGTTTTATATAGTGGCAAAATTTATTAAGAAAGATTATTGAAATATTAGTTAAAACTACTCCAAAGACAAATATTGCATTGAAAGAAGGGCAAGAAGTTCCCAGCCTTGTGAACCGTATTTGATAGAAGTTTGTTTACCTTAACGAGGCTAGAAAATTGATGACACACACAGAAACACGAACCAAGTGAAATATTAAAACGTTAAAAGTAACTAAAATACTGAATTAATTTGTAAATAACAAGAATGCAGTTTAACCTAACTCTTGAAGGATGAATATTTGTTGTTATTTTACAATGGGATACCCTGGTCCTGTTTTACGGGGACTTAATCGTTCAGCCAAACAAAAATCGCCAAGTTTGATGCCACTTTTGAATCGTGCCAAGTGGGGATAAACTACTATTGAAGAAATACTGAAGGACAAATGTCCAAATGTATTGTTAGATAGTGAGAACGATCTGCTCTCAGATTTACTGATGGGAAGCTGGTTAAATTAACGATCGAAAATTGTTGATGACACAATACCAACACCAAGTGAAATCAGAAAACTAAAAATAGAAGTGTGAATTGAAAAAATATATTTTAATTCTGCTATAGATCTTAACTACTTTTGAGTTTGATGTATAATGTGCAGTATTTCAATATCGAAAAGATTGATCGATCGTTCAATGAAAATAAGAGTCATTATTAGATCAAATAAATATGTCTGAAACATCTATAACTTGAAGAACCTTACGTTAAAAAAGATATGCTAGCAGTACAAAGTAAAGCAAATTATTGTTTCAGAACGAAGAATAACTCATAGTGTGGAAGACAAGATATGCAACATGGTACAAGTCAATCCTGGCAATCTGAAGGACTTTTCAAAATAGCTTTGAGGGAATAACAGCCAATAATAGAACTTCTGCAAATCTTTTGTCTGGAAAAACAGTGTTCGTGTTCTATAATTATGTCTATTCTTAAGATATGAACACTGATAAATTAATTTTATATAGCTTGCTAGAATTTTATTATACCCTGTATAAGAGGGTCTCTTTCGAAAATGAACTCTCCATTGTGATCACCCATCAAAACATATTCCCCAAAACGTAAAAAAACGCTCTATTTCTTCCTCTAATCAACTACATCTTAATGTCCAACCATAACTAAAGATTCGAAATTCTCGAGGGGGAAGGTTTACGAGAAGGGGATGGAGAAGAATGAGTGGTATCTTCACAGACGAACTACATTGGGAGTCTCTCTCAATAGACCTAATTCCATTTCCTTCCTCCCTCCCTCGTCTCCATTATCGTCTGCCTAAGAAAGGGGGAGATCGAAGTCTAATCCGGGAATTCCGTCGTTGTTCGATCCGTAGGAAATGGATCAATGCTAAGCGGAAGGCACTCTACTCATCCCTTCTGTATGGGAAAGTTCTCCTCTCCCCCTTCCACCTCTTGTTTCTACAATAGGTAGTTTGAAGTTTGAGGTTTTGTCAGGTTCCGTGTTGAGGTTTACATAGATGGAGGAATGTCTGGCAATTAATTGTTTTGGAATGGATTGCATTCGGTTTGAATGTAATCGAAGATGTTTGGGTTGGAGTGTGATTGATATACAGAAAAGATTAACACGCTAATTGATTGGAGGGGTGGGCAAATTAATTAGGGGAAACTATTATAGGCTTTTGAAAGCTTGCTTAAACATTTTTATTGCTTGTTATTTATTGTTACAAGCCAAATATTTGATTTTTTTGCTAACGTCATTTTAAAGTAAGTGATAGGCTGCCAATAATGGTCGTCTTAATTTCTATTTATAGTCAATCGAGGAACTGAATTTAAAATTCTTTCTATAAAATTTTTGATCACGATTCAATTGGGTTCTAAGGTAATGTTAATCTTATAAGAAATTCTTCTGTAGAAGATATAATAAGAGACAGTGTTTAGTTAAATTGAAGCTCAAACTTACTATTTGCTTGTTTAGATATTCTGCTCTTTGCTACTTCAATGTCAATATATACAAATATTTACAACGTTTTCAGTAACTTCTTAATTGATTAAATATTTAACGAAATTTAAAAAAA
>BMAW01098658.1:0-10386 GCA_019974015.1 Nephila pilipes | reverse complement strand
TGATTTATAAATATTGTTATACATCATTAAATCATCGATTGATTCTAGCATGTTAAAAATAAATCCCCAGATATTTATTCTACTGTTGTAATAATTCTAAAAGGTCTGAAAAATAAATGTGAATAGTTAAATTGCAATTAATCTTTTCTGAATCTTAGAACATTTCATTTATAAACACTTTTTATTTATCAGACTAATTCTGTTTAGAAAATAAAGCAACACTAGATTTAAATTTAAATTAACTTATTAAATCTTTCAATTAAGGGGTTTTACAATTCAAACAGTTATAATTTTATACTTTGAATTATAGTTTTTTAAAATTTTATTTTGCAAGCAAATTTAATTTAATCCTAAGTTGTTTATAGTGTTTTAAAAAGGAATCAGTAGTACTTAAGAAAAAGAAATGTGAATATATAAATTCCATATACATTTTCGAGTTTTAGCATTAAGATTTTCCAAACATTTGCTTCTTTTTCTCACATAAATTAATAATTGTTTTTCAAATATAACATTTACTTTTTTGTTTTAATACAAAGTGAAGGACGGAAATTAAAATTCTGACTATGTGAATAATAAGACACACACCTAAACTTATATTGGTGATAATCAATAAGATGTTTTAAAAATATGTATAAAATGTTACTTTTTAAAATTATGTTCTTGGTGGAAATGATACCGAAGGCAAAAAATGTAATTTTGAGAAAGAGAACTACTTACATTTTATAAATCTTGAATAAGCAGGAAAAACGAAGGAATGTATAAATTCATGTACACCGATATCCCTCACATTAATAATAGCCAAAACCTTTAAGAAAATGCTGATAGCAAGACTAAAGTTTTCCCCGGAGGAACATGATATAGCAGAAGAAAAAGCAGGCTTTAGAGAAAATATGTATATATCTAATTCAATTCTGAAAATGGTGCATAAAATCAAATCAAGTTTTAACGACAAAAAAGTGCCCTGGTAATTCTAGATGACTTAAAGGGTGCTTATGATACTGTCTGGCAAATTAGATTAATTAATTAATTAATGAATAACAGTATTGGAGGTTATAAGCTGAGCTAGATCAAACGATTTCTAATCCAAATATCAGGTAGAGTCAAGATATGGAAGGAATAAAGTCGGTTTACCACAAGGTGCAGTTTTAAGCTGTATGCGTTTTGATATATACATACATGGTCTTACAATAAAACTTTCCAAACATTGAAAACATTAATGTTAGCAAGTTCGCAGACTATTTAATTATTAGGACAGAAGCAAAGAATTCATATAATTGGCAGAATCAAAAGAAATGATGGAAGACATTGTGAATAGAGCACTGAGCGTGTTAAAAACCTGAACGAAGGAAAATAACATAATCATCAACAACTCAATGAATGTATACCAGTTCTTTTCATAAAAGCACATTGACCCTGAGTTCTATTTAAGAATAGAATAGAAGCACCCCATATAAAAGTACGTGCTCCAAATATCTAGGGGTTGTTTCGAAAAAAAAAAAGTTTTAGTGAACATGTACACTATATTGAAGAAAAGGTAGAAAAGAGACTACAAATTTTGAGAAGAATGGAGGCGCCAAATGGGGATGTAATCCGTATAAACTTAATGTAACATATAATACATATGTAAAACCCATTTTGATATATAGAAGTGAGGTTATGCTTAATGCAACACAAAATAAAATAAATGTTTTAGAACTATTATAGAATAAAGCTCTTCGGATAATAATAGGAGCTATCTAAACCACCCTTGTTGTATCAATCCAACTACATACTTCGAACCTGCCAATTTTCAAAGAAATAAAGAAACAGGCAATGAGTACATATATTAGATTAAAATCCTCACAAAAAGCGAAATTAATAGAAGAAAGTTATAAAGAATGGTTAAATACGCAAATTTTCCCTATTGTAAAATATCGGGAAAAGTTGACTGATATTGATAAAGACGACTCTATAGACTGTTTAGAAAGCCCACTAGAGTGCAAGGCTATAAACTATTTCTTAACTCTCAATAGTCTAACAAAGACATAATTACGATGCAATTCTAAGAGCTACTGAAATTCTCTCTTTTAGAGGGAAATTATCCGGAACCAAAATGAATATTCACGCATGGGTCCCAAATAAATGAAACCCCTGGGGCAGGTGTCTACAGTAAGTGGCTTTTTTTGTATGCACCTGTGGGAAAT
The DNA here is from genome assembly GCA_019974015.1 of Nephila pilipes. NCBI lineage: Eukaryota > Metazoa > Arthropoda > Arachnida > Araneae > Nephilidae > Nephila > Nephila pilipes. The sequence goes on along the minus strand of BMAW01098658.1, from coordinate 8,203 downwards.
TTTATGACTAATTTTGAAGCGGAAGTATATGTAATATACTTGGCAATATAAAACTTGTTATTAAGGGAAAATAGTCACTGTTTTTGTAGGGTGGTTATTTTTGTCGACTTGAGTTCAGCTATCCAGAAAATCTCGGATAACGAACATTCTGCAACACAAATTATGAAAGATATAAACATTTTAAGGGATAAAAATATTCAAATGGTATTTAAATAGATACCTTTCCCTGTTGGTATCTATCGAAATGAGGAAGCAGACTGATTGGCAAAAAGGGGAATCCAGGAAATAAGCGATCAAAATGTAAATCCACCAGGTTTTTTAAAAAGGAATGTCCACAAAAATATGGAAAAATCCTGCGGAGGCAATTCAAATGTTATATGTAAAGATAATACATGTTAACACATCCAAAACACCTGGAAAACCAACAACTTAAGACCAAGAAAGGAAACAGTTGCCCATTTCAGATTAATGACAGGCAGCGATTGCCTTAGAGAGCACCTAAATAGAATAGGTATTCTTGACGCCAACATATGTCTATTTTGAAAATCAGGAGTCACTCCGACCGTCTCCTGGATTGTATGGGACTAGACAAAGATGCACAGGAACAAGGAGATTACATTAGACCGTATTGAGGGTTTGGGGGACCTCATGGACTGATTGTGTGTGGATGCCTACCTTCTCTTCGCCCCTCGATCTTTGGGACTGTTTATTTATATTTTTTTACATTTTTACTGTTTTCTCGTTGTTCTTTATGTTCGAGATCTTTGTATGGATTAAATTTCCAAATAATGCCATAGTAATATATATATAAATCTTGAACAAAGCTTAATAATCTATTCTGTTACCTTGTAATGCAAAATTGATTCTTGATTCTTTCGGACAACACCAGATCCTTGTTTTTACTTTGTAAATCGTCTTGGTACGAGAATATTTAAAAAAATATTATTTATGTACTTTTATAAATTAAATTGTTTAAATAAGCACTATTCAAATACCATGTTCCCTTATATTATATATGAATTTCTTTACAAATTCCTTTGAATAATATTTATTTAGCTTGAGACTTTTATGAAGAAATGTGTCTGATTGAAATGTAAATAAAATGGTTTCACATATCGATTGAAATGACTAAATAATATGATCAACCTTATCCTACGGTGAAAAATTTTAAGTGTTTCTACAATATAATGAATTATATATAATAGTGTTTGTGTCATTTATCGAATACAATAGGAAATATTTTATTCAGTCTATGTGAATGAGTGTTGCTATTCATGTATAGAATAAAATCTAGATATGCTGCACCAAACAATTAAATTTTAGCAACATTTATTTAGATCGCATTGAAAAAAAATCTTACGATGTGAAATGTCTAAGTTGAAATTTTAAATATTGTGTAAAAATCTAGTTTGTATTACAACACAATCAATTTGTGGTTCCACCCACCAAGTTATAAGTTTAAAACATATGACTAAAATTGTGAGACAGTGGTGATTGAACACCAGATAATTAATTACAATATGATGAACAGTATTTGGGACAAGGCAGAAAGGATGCGAGAATAGATTGCGAAAATTTCGTACAAAAATACACATTAAATTTGTGTTTTAATTAAAACCATGTTCTTTAAGAAAATTATGTTCTGAAATATTTTACTCCTGTCGTAATGCACCTGATATTTATTTCAATTCATTAAAGAACAATCTAGAATAAAAAGTATTTTTATCAATATTTATTCTGTGTGTATAATTTCTTATTTTATTATTGCCACACAGTATTATTGGAAGGAAAAACTGATTTACAACAATTCTTCGAAAATGGAAAAACCTTAATTTCTTGAATATAAATAAATATATTAAAACAAGATATTAAAATATATAATCATTTCTCTATCAATTAAAAGGCAGTTTAATATACATTAACTTACTCTTATAAAGGAAAAAAATAGAAATCTTATTGAGCATCATTGCTATTTAGTCATCAATAAAAAAGTATAGCAAAATGTCCCAAAAATCTTAAAATTTCCTTACTTTTCTTTTTAAATATACTATGGTATTATTCTATAAAATATTATCATCATCATTCATTAATATTTACGTATATGAAAGTAAATTTCAACACTTATCTATAATAATTCTTAAAGATAATAGATCTTATAACTTTTCAGGAATTATTGCTAAGAAGTAAGTCACTAAAGATATAATTACAACGTAATATTACAAATAATACGCAAAATGCAAGAATAATTATTAATATGAAAATCATTTTCTAAAAGGATCAATTAAGATGTAATAGAATTTTTTTAAAGATATTATAATATAACTTTTCAAATATGTAACGTTTTAAAAATATTAAAGTATTTTTGCATTAATCATTCATTAAAATTTGAAACTTTTAGTTGTATAAACGAAAAAATATTGCCAGACAATTTAAGCAAATGTTAAAAATGAATACGTACTAAAAATCGCAAATAATCTTATTTAATTAAATTATTAACAGCAGTAAAAAGAAACACAGGCACACACATATTTTTTAAAATATTAGAATATCACAATTAAATCAGGATGCTTTCATATTCATAAAAAATGGCTTTGTGTAAATCAAATAACTTTGAAGCAATTATTTTAACTGTTGATAGAAGAATGATTCAATATATTTGTGCTACTGTAATCAGAACTAAGATTTAAATATATCTTTTGTAACAAGACATAAAAAAATGTGTGATAATTTCTTATTGAATTAAAAAGGAATGTATATATATACATATATATATATATATATATACAAGTTATATTATTTGCTTTTGCACTTACGAAATTATTCAGAGCAGTATTAATAGATATGACAACCTAGGGTGGTTGAAGTTTGATTATTAATCTGATAAATTAACCCTTTAGCAAAGAGGAAATCCTTTAAATGCTATGTCTGAATTTGATATTCTAAATGGCCAATAGTCTTCAAAGGGGGGGGATTAATTTACAAGAACAACGTAATTTTTTTTCGTTGATACTGCGACACTTTTTTTATGAATGAAAAATACAACTAAAAGACATCTTTTTACTCTTCAACGATTATTTAAATACTCGTACAGTTTGGAAATATTAACGGAAACTATATAGAATGTAATTCTATATACATCTTTATGTATATAGAATTACATTCTATATAGTTTACATTCTATATAGTTTTCATTCTATATAGTTTTCATTCTATATAGTTTTCATTACATTCTATATAGTTTTATATAATTACATTCTTTATAGTTCTATATAGTTTACATTCTATATGAGAAGGTATTCAGAGCCATGTTTGTACACTTTCTTTTTTGAAAATTTTCGAATTTATGCATATAGTTAGTAAAATATCATCTAAAATAATTACAATCACAAAATATTTTCATAATATACGGGTATATTGTAATAAGAAAGAAATATATTTTTAAAAATATTTCTCAAGAAAACTGCCATAAACTAAAAGAATATATTCTCAAAAATATTAATTGAAACAGTTTTTCATCAGAAATTAGTTTTATAATACTGGATAGAGATATACCAATAAAAGTTCAGAATTACATAATAAAGTTATAGAATAATAAGTGCACATTGAGAACTATGATTTATATTTATTTTATTATGCTCCAGTTTTTCAGATATTTTAATTAGTCACAAAGGTTATAATGTGATAAATAATATTGATTTTACTAATAATACAATGTTTAGTATAATTAGTAAAACATAGTATTGTTATACTATGTTTAGATAGGAAACATCAAGTTTCGTTTCAAACAATTCTCTTCAGTAATTCATTTAAGAAACAAATGCATCATAAAATGAAACTCTACACAATGTGTGTGCTTCCCTATACGACAAATTAAAACAAATTTTAAAAATAAATACTAATATTAAAATCTATATACTTTCCTTAAGTAATCTCATTAAATTAAATCTTAAGAAATTGCAACGAAAAAACTTTTTTTAAATATTAGAAAATCACAGTTAAATTCGGTTGTTTTTTAAATTATAACAAAATGCCTATGAGAAAACAAATAAATTTGTAGCCATTATATCAATGTTTTTATTTATATCACGTAATTTTTTTATTGATATAAATTATTACAATATAATTTTTTATTGATATAAATTATTACATAAATTATTACATTTAATATTTTTATTGATATAAATAACCCCATATTGTTGATAGAAGAATGAATGAATATTTTTATACTACAGCAATCTAAAATTAAGATTTAAGCCTTAATTTAGGGTCAAAAATGTATAGAAAAGTTTTGTGATAATTTCTCATTCAATTAAAAAGCAGTATATTTAGTAAAATGTGAGTTCCTTTAGCTGTTGAAGCATAGCATATTTTACAAACGCAGTGCTAAGCAAACATATACAAGACTTATTTACATTAGGCGGGTATCACGTGACCATGTCATCACATGAATTTAGTCTACTGAATTTTCAGGCAGATCTTCCCGCATGGCATTTCTTTAAAACAGAGGTCTTCAACATGGGTTCCGCGGAAACCTAGTGTTCATTGGGACTTTGAGAAGGGGTTAGTTAGAGATTACTATTTGTTTAATCCAAACCCCATAATTTTAGAAAAATTCGAATTGCTATAAATGATTAAATTCTAAAGGCTGTTTGCTTATGAAAAATAAACATAGATAAATATTTTATGAATAAATAACATCTTAAATTTCATAAAAGTCACATGCTTCAAAATACATTAATCCACATGCATTAGGTCACACATTTGTCTCTATTCTTTGGCTATGATGAAGAATCCCCCCCTTATTCCTCTATTTACAAATATAAAGTAAAATTTACGCCACTCTTTTAAAACTAAAATTTTGGTCAGATTGCATTTTGAAAGAAATACTGAATGCTTTTTCTAATTTGCATAATATTTTAGTAGACGGTAGTGCTAATCCCTATAAAAATATAAAAATTTGTTTGATCCAACCTTTATCAGGTCCGCAAAAAACATTTCTTGAGTATTTCCCTGTTCAGAAAGAAAAAAAAATATCTTGGATCCAAAATCTTTCTCAAGACTGTGACACCTCCGAACTACCAATAAATGAAAGAGAACAACAAATCGATATATCGACCGACACTCAGTTGAAACCAAGTTTTAGTAAAAATTGATATTATGAATTTTTGGATTGGACATTAGAAAATATTATCCTAAAATTACCAAAAGAGCGTGAAACATCTAATGACATATATTTCAACTTATGCATATGAAAAATCTTTCTCTGTGTTCTCTACGACAAAAACAAAATACAGAAACAGATTGGATACTGAGGAAGACAGTAGGTTTCAGATTTCAACAATTATTTCAGACGTAAAAATCCTTTACACTCAAAAACAATCACAGCAAAGTCATTAAATTTTTTTCCGTTTATTAATTTGTTATGATTTATAAAATATTATTACTTTTGTTTATTATTCATAGAACATATTTTAAAAAACTAAAAAAAATAAATAATACCCTTTAGCTACCTTACGATTTATTATCTTATTAAGACATTTATATTGTGATAAAATAGAGTTGTAATAATAATTTTGAAAATTTGAGTAGGATAAAGCTTTGATATATTACTTTTTTCTTCTCTTTGATCTAGAGGTTCTTTCAAGAAAAGAGAGTAAGCTTAAAGGGTTCTCCAAAGTTTAAGAGATTGAATACTCCTGCTTTTATCTATAGAGACCTATTTTAATGATTTTTTGAAATCTGAAATAAATTAATTAATTAAGTTAATAAAGGGAACATATTACTTTTTTTTGTTTTCCCTGTTAATTATTCAGAGGGATTTCTGGCGGCTCCGCTGGAGTCATTTGAAGTCGAGGTACAGTGGCGTTTGCTCTTCAGAGAATAACATCAAGGAAAAATACGATTTTGTAAATAATATTTTATAGGGGAATTTGGTTCTCTTTAGTATTCAGTAGCTGTCAGAATTACTCGTGTCTCTATTCATTGATTAATTTCAAAGATAAAAGTATAGAAAATGAATTCAATTTAATACTTTAAGAGTTGTATTTTTCTAATTTTTAAAAGCATCGAAGTTATTTGTTTCTGAAGAATTGAAGTTTTGTTTTATTTTTCCTACTTTACGTTATGGTATTTTTTTAAACAAAAATGAAGTTACTAAAATAGGTAAAAATCAAATTTAAAGAGAAATACTAATCTAGAATTTCAGCATTGAAAGATAAACGAAACTAAATGCTTCGGTATTGCGAAATGATTTTTGTAATTTAAAAAAAATTATAATTTTCGGAAAACATAACAAAAATCCCGTAATAGTGATGATTTTTTAATCCTGTTACAAGCATCGTGTTCCGAGCTCTTTCTCTGTTTGAGCAAAAACAAATAATTTCATTTGTAGTTAGTTGTTCACATATTCATAGCTAAATAATAATCATTAAAATATATTGCCTATTTACTCATTCATTGTATATTCACTAAATATATCATTGATTTCATATGGACATCATAAATACTTACTGTGAAAGAAAGCAGACTACAGGGTGGAAGATTATATCTATAGATTTATTCCATGACATGCAATAGAAGTACATAGAGCTTCGTAGTCAGTAGTTTGAGTCGCAATTCTACCAAAAGTCGTCATGTGGACCAATGACGTATAATATACATTAAATTAAACTTTAAAATCCCGAAATGGCTTTGTAAGAGTGAATTGTTAGTTTAAGTATTGTTTTCAACATTTTAATGTCGGGATGCATAATTAACTCATCATCTGTAACTATTTAATTGCTCCGGAGAGACAATACGTAAACAAATAAAACTTTCAATTTAAAAATTTCTCATTTGTTATGTATCAAAAGATTAGGACAAAATATTATGAGCTGCAAAATACTGATCAGAAAGTTTTATACATGATATAAGCAAGGATTAAATAATTTATTATAATTAAGAGATGTGTATGAGAGGTATTTCTTCAGTAGAGAAAGTATTTATGTGTGAAACGCTCCTTACAAACAGGACTACAAGGATAGCTCGAAATTTATGGAATACAAAAATTTTTCCATCAAATTTTACTGAGGTTTAGAACACCCAATCGATACTCCCTCTGCACCGATGTGCCGAAGCCACAGGGAAACGACAAGGATAGTTTTCCATTTATATGGGAACTTAATTGCTAAATCAGTGAAGTCTTACGAAAACGAAAGATAAGAGGATTTTCTTTGTCAGTATTAATCGGAATACGTCATTAAAGTATCCGTCAGGCAATATTCGTGTGAATAAATTGACGGCTTGATTAAATTGTTAACAGCGAGATAATTTCTTGAGTTATTAATGCGATACGCAACAGCAAACACGAGAATAAGGTTCCAATAATCTTGTTTAGGCTCATTATCTTTGAGCGGTTTTGAGAATCAGAGAATTGGAGATTTGGAGTTCATCGATCAAGGTTATATATTATTATTATGTGGACTTGATGTAGGCTTGGAATTGTTAGAACTTGGAGATAAAATCATTTTAACACAAATAAAGTGTAGTAGATTCAATTTACTAGTATACTTACATATTATCGAAATAAGAATAGAAGCTTTAATATTAGAGGTTCAAAATATTCAAAATCAATATCTCGATTTCATTTCTTCAAGAAAAATTGTCAGTACTTATAGAGATATATTCTAAAGAAATTAAATTAATATTTCTTTAACAATTAAAGGTCAAAATTTTATAAATGAATGATTTTTCCATTTTTCGTTTCATAGCAAGTTTATTGAATTCTAAAGTAGTTAAGTGGTTGTTAGTTTCAATTCAAATAAATACATTTATGCTACTTTTTTTTATAAATGACATTGGTTTTATTGTACTACGTAAATGGATTTTGGTAGAGATTTGCTAGCGCAGCCATTCTTTTTATGTCTTCTGAATACTAATCATTGCATTATAGTTAATTATGTCTCAATGTATTTTAATGAAAATTTTCTCCAAAAAAATGACCTTTATTTTGTCGAGAATTAACCCACTTTCTTTTAATACTAGATACAAATAAATTAGACTTCCTCATAGATTATATATTTACATTAGTGCGGTTGATACTTTAAATTATCTTTAAGAACACTTATGTTTCCCTTCGAAAGATATCTAATAAATGGAAATGAATATTTCTCAAATGGTAAGGAGACAATTGAAGAATAAGAAATTAGTAGATTTTATTATTGTT
>BMAW01098640.1:2408126-2424467 GCA_019974015.1 Nephila pilipes | reverse complement strand
TACTGGTTTACTACGAGTGCCATCTCTGGGTTAGTCTCGGGAGTTATTGATTGATGTGTTATGTAATGAAGAGTTTATCTTATTCTTAAATATGCAACAAACATTTACATATTTCATTATAATTAAGTTTGATACAATACGGAATAATAAATGTTTCATTTAGAATCAACATAATAAAGTTAAGACATGAAACAAAAGTTTTAAAAAAAAGATAGCAATTCGTGAATTTTAAAATGACATTTTCTTACATAGTATTATAAGTAAATTATATGAAAAAAATTATATTTATAAATAAGTTAGACACGCAATGCAGATATGATTTAAGTTGCAAAGGAATTTTGACATAAAAAAAAATCAAAACATTTTAAATAGATACTTATGAGTAATTTAGGTATAACAAAATTTTTAGTTTTCTAAAAACAGATACAGGTAATGCTGTAACTTACCACATGAAATAAAACTTTTGCCTGTAATGGCATATATATATTTTGCCTGTAATGGCATACACACACACACACACATATATATATATATATATATATATGTGTGTGTGTGTGTGTGTGTTTGTACGTATATAACAATATATTCCTTACCTTGTGGTACATTTCATTCTTAATATTCAGGAGTAAATAATACTGGCAGTTTCTAAGGAGATAATTTCTCGATTCAAATGTATTAAAAGATTATTTTAAATGTGGCGTAATTCAAGACCTTTAAGACTCTAATATTAATAAATTATACCAAACTACACTCATGAACAGAACTCTTTTAATCATTCTCATGCACATTATATATTAATAAATTCTAATTTGCATAATTCTCCATACCAATAAATGCAATATGTTGCCTTCATAAAATTATTCACCTAAAACTTATTCTGAATTGTAAAAAAAACTGAAGTTGCTAAAGACGCTTATAAATACACGTCGATAAAGGAATTTATTGGTGCAGAAAATGAAAGATATTAGCTTCTTTTAAACATTATCACTAGTTCACTTTTAATGTTCGTCAAATACATACTAAGATACTTAATGATTTACTGAATATGTAAAAGTTTTTTTTTATAAATTTATTTAAAAAGTTTGTTTTGTAATTTTGAATTTGTGAAACACTTTTATTTTTAAATTAATAATTTTTAAATCTTTGTATTAAATGCGGAATATTGGGGAACATCTATTGTTTGAAATTTATTTAATATTATTTTATGAATTCTGCTGAAAGTAACAGATTGAGATGCATTTTAGGAAATATTTCAAAGGTTTTTTTTTATAAATTTGTGAGATTCCTAACTACATCCCATAAAAAATTCCCTTTAGTTATGTTTGACAACTACGGAAGGGATTATTGTAAAGTTTTAATTATAATTAAGAGATATCGTAAATTTTTAATTATAACTATGAGATATCGTAAATTTTTAATTAAAACTAAGAGATAACCCAGATATCTGGATAAAATTTGTTCTGTATATTAATTGACCTTTATGTACATAATATTGGAAATTACAGATATTAAAGTTGTTCTGCTAGTTTTCAAGAAGCCGTAGTGTAAAGTAATTCGTAGTATGGAGAATATATAAACTGCTGTTTGTAGAAAATGCAACACCATGAAGGAATCATCAGAATCAAATGAAATTCGCAGCAAATGTCAATTATAGGATATTATGCAAATTAATAAAGTTTCAGAGCCATCGCGCGTGCGCGGCGCGCGCAGCGCCCTCTGAATTGATGCTGAAAGCGTATAAATAAAGTGCTGTAGCGGGACGTTGAAAAAAGTCTATGATTATTTGTTAGTGGCAAACGTTTAGTGAGACCTGAGTATGCCTCCACGACGGAAGAATAAGAAATTCAAGCAACTTACGGAGTTTGAACGAGGGAGGATAATCGGCCTTCGAGAAGGAGGATTTTCCTATCGCGCAATAGCAGCTCGTATGCAGCGGAACAGTTCCACAGTGATGCGAGTTTGGAAGCAGTGGACCGACGAGCACCGAACAACTCGAAAAACAGGCACTGGACGACAGAAGGTGACGTCAGAGCGCGATGATCGACACCTGCTCCGCATGGCGGTGAATGATCGCACAGCTTCCTCCAGGCAGCTGGCAGCACGTTGGTCTACTGCTACAGGTGTACAATTGTCGGCTTCGTCAATTCGTCGTCGTCTGCTGCGCCGTGGATTGCGTGCAAGGGTGCCTTTATACAGGATTCCCTTCACGGCGAATCATCGACGGCTGCGTCGGCAGTGGGCTCTTGAGCACAGAGACAGGCGAGCTGATTGGCACCAAGTTGTCTTTTCAGATGAATCACGCTTCAATTTGTGGACCTATGATGGCCGTGTTCGTGTTAGACGTTATGCCGGTCAACGCTGCCTTCCTGAGTGTATTATTGAACGACATAGTGGTCGAACACCCGGAGTTATGGTCTGGGGTGCGATTTCGTATCATGGACGATCCAATTTGATACGAATTGAGGGTAATCTCAATAGCAACAGGTACGTCCGTGAAGTGCTACAGCCCGAAGTCGTTCCTTTCCTTCAAGGCATCCCTGGAGCTATCTTTCAGCAGGATAATGCACGCCCACATGTTGCGCGGACTGTTCGAGACTTCTGTTCAGCACAACGCATGCAACTTCTTCCTTGGCCTGCTTATTCACCGGATATGTCGCCTATTGAGCACGTGTGGGATATGGTTGGTCGGCGTCTCGCTCGTGATCCGCGTCCTGCAGTTTCCAAAGACGAACTTTGGTTGCGCATACAAGCGATATGGAATTCTCTTCCTCAAGCAGATATTCAACATCTGTTTGACTCCATGCCACGTCGTATAGCAGCACTTATTGCAGCGCATGGTGGCTGCACCAAATACTGATTTCGGACGCTTAATTTGTTTCTTTTGTTTTGAAAATTTCATCATTTATTTGTATCAGTACAAGTCGTTTCTGCATTAAATTTCATTTGATTCTGATGATTCTTTCATGGTGTTGCATTTTCTACAAACAGCAGTATATATATATATTTATTTATACTGATGTTCGGAAATTCACATGCATATATTAATATCTAAATATATCGCAGGCTCTATAACTCTGCTTGATAAATTATGCTAGAAAAATTAATATAAAAGTAATTTATATAGATATGATGTAAAAAGATTCAACTACATTGAATTTTTTCAGTCTTTCTTGAAAGCGTAATTAATTTTTTTATCATAATTATCTTAGTTTTCTGATTAAAAATTCCTTTCTGATAAACAGGTGGCATTATTTAATGAGTTTCCCCACTCATTAGGATAATATTACTGCTTGTGTGTGTTGAAATTAACCTTAAAGGGAATGTATTTAAATTACGGAATAGTACATCTTGATTACAGAATAAATTTTAGAATACAACTCAGAGTTTCATATTGACATAATAGGAATTAATGTTTTAATTAAACAATATTTTTATTTAGAGAGAAAAATGAAAAGAAAAATATTCTCATAGTTTAATTTAAATATTTGTTAAAAAGAACAAACTAATATAATTTTTTACTTATTTATGCATCATTCAGGTTCATGAGTAATGTTTTTTCATGAATTTGAATACTGAAATAAATAATAATAATTAAATAGAAATAGATTGGTATATGGTCTTTTATTTATTTTAAACTCAACTTTATTGTATTCTGATATAATGTTTAATTTTATAAATTATAATTTAAAATTTATGAAATATGTTATTTAATGTAACATTGGTAATATTTAAAAAAAAATTATATGCCTCAACACAGCGGTTTATTTCAAGAAGCAGTTAATAATTTAAAATTTTTCTTGATATTCCATTCTTATGTTAAATATGTATCTGGGACATGAGCTTTGCTAATAAAACCAGTTTAAATTTCCCTTTTTTTCTGTTTAATCATTAGCTATTTTTCTGCAAAACATTAGATGCATTGATTAATTTTAATTTTTAAGGCCATACTTCAGACCCTGTTTTCAAATAAATCCACTATCAACAAATATCTACAACTTTTTCACGGTTGGAATGCATAACTTTGATTATTTCACAAAAACCCTTAATCTTGCTTACAATCCAAAACACTGCATGCCTAAATAAGTTTATTAAAATTTTGGACGCATCTATATTATAATGAAAGAAAATAAATCATTCTTACGATGTTTAAGAACAAAAATGTAAACAAACAGGATGCATTAAAATGAACAATGTGTGCTCTTAGTCATTTTCACCATCTTGCAGCAATAATCTAAGTTATTTTTCATGCCGAAGTTAGAAGCAATTTATAACAGAAACCAAAAATGTTAATCTTTCTTGATAGAACGATGACTTACTTAAGAAGAGGATGCCACTTTATCATTTTATAAAGCTAAATTAAACCTTCCTTGAAACAACTCCAGGGAAATAGCCAACACCTCTTTCGTCTGCAGTATTCTCTTCCCCCTTTCTATATGCATCGCTTAATTTGTCTGTGGCTTTAGATGCATTTTAGAGACATGCCACGCTCCACTGATGACAAACGAGCCACTACGAAAACTTGACCCCGAATGTTAGGATGATTATAAAGATATTTGTCTGGTTCGGTGTCCTGAATATTTTATTATAGAATCAACGGAACCTAAGCAATAATTCGTTGTCATTAACTTTGTTCCAATCTGCATTTTCTAAGCGGTACTTCAAGTTCAGATCTGAGAACCTGCTTGAAAGCTTTGAAATTAACGTAGGAATCGTGGACTTAATTCAAATATCTTCTTAATCTCGTGATTCAAGTAATGTATATTTAAACATAGCATTGCTTTTCGGTCGGAATCCTATGCATAGTTAAATGGAGTAAGTTAGATGCTAATGAATATAAGCATACTAAGTGTATTCTGAATGTAATAGTTAGAAATTTTAAACTCTAATGCGTTAAGAATTGCAGAATTTTATGATATTTATGATACGATTTCTTATTTTACACTAAAATTTAAATGTAAATAGGTCAAATGCATCAATAAATAAGAGATAAAATAATTGAATAAGCGTGTATTTTTCGAATATTTTACAAATATTGAGTAAAAATGACATTTATTTCGATAAATGTTATCATAATGAAAATTATTTTTTTCATTACTCTAAGCTCTATTAAAATTTCCTAACTTAAAAAGTGTGATAAAACGTATTATAAGCGACTATGCAAGCTATTATTTCAAATCAGCTTGGTAAATTTGAAATATTTTAATTGCAAAGTCAAAATCAAGCAATACTTCGCAAAATCCAAATTCATTCAGACCGGCGCTTACAAAAATTCGAAACAGGCGTACTTTTGCTATACAAAACAAAACAATATTTTAAAATATTAGTACTCATAATTATTTTCTAATAATTATACAAATTATGGTGTAAATATTTTTTTTCAAGTTAGATTATCACTGAGACCCATGAAATCTAACATTAATTAATTAGATAATAATTAAAAACTCACAAAAACATGTTGAAGTTTCTATATAAGAATTAACATTTGGAAAATTAGAAATGAATATTATTAATTGTTAAATTGTTAAAATCTTACCAATATTTGTTACGGAAATTGATCACGCTTGAGTCAGTCTTAAAATTCATTAAACAATAAATCTTGAGTCAGTCTTAAAATTCACTAAACAATAAATCTTGAGTCAGTCTTAAAATTCACTCAACAATAAATCTTGAGTCAGTCTTATAATTCATTAAACAATAAATAATTTAGTTCATTTCTACAACGATAAGTATAAAGCGAACAAACCAAAGAAAATTAAGCAGACTAACTAAAATTAAGCAGCTAAGACGATACCGCACTTTCGGAAAATAAAAAAGGAATTACTAAAATCATTCTTTCTCGAAAATTATTTATAATCAAAACATTTGAATTTTGAAATTATGTTTTAATTATTAAAATTTTAGGTAAATATTTTTTAAATATTTGGCTCGCCAGTTATTCCAGCTTAAAGTAATCTGTGATATTGGTAAAATATATGGTCCAGACTGTGCGAGGTATTTCTGCATATATTTGCATTGATTTTTTAGAATTTAGATATTTACTGATTTTTCCAATTAAAATTTTATCCTAAGTTTCTAAAAAAAGTAAGCTAAACTGATTATGAACCGGATTAATTTAAAAGATATATTAATAACATCTGAAATCAATAATATTATAACTTTACATGTTAAGTACATAATTTGTGTATACACCAAGAATAAATTCTGTATAGTAACAGTGCGACGAGTGTCGCGGCTTACTTTACCCCGACGCCTTCACAAAGGTGGCTTATTCACCTGCCGTCCTTAAGGCTGCTTCCCTTTAAAATATTATCATTGGCGGAACAGTTTGCAGTGGTGTAAGGAGCACAAAACCTGGGCATCTCAGCAATAGAGTTGTGTCCTCTTTACGCTATGAGTCATTTCAGTATCACAAGCAGTTCTCAAAGCCAGTTGATTCGGAGAGACGTCAGGACACGGATTCACTCCACTAAAATTACGGAAAGAGACCATTACTGTGGTTGTTGACTGAGGAGGCATCATGCAGAACGGGCGGACTGGGCTCCACGCCTTCGACAGAGATTTTGTAACTGGAGATCGATATTGAAAGTATGTGATCTTTCTCCATGTGCGTCTGTTCCCAGGTGCTATTGGTCTAGACTTCGTTTATATGGATAACAATGCATGGTCACACCGGATTGCGTATGATCAGCAGCTACTGGAAACTGAATATATCACTCCAATGGATTGTGAAACGTTCTCTCCTAATTTAAATCCCATAGAATATGTGTAAGATACTTTGGGGTGACGTCTTGCGACACAAATACATCCTCCGGGAAACACCCAACAACTGAAATAGATGCTAAATAAGGAATGGGACTTTTACCTCAAGAACTGTTAGACATTCTGGTCCTAAGTATAAAGACATGATACGAAGTATCCAATGTAGTAAGAGGAGGGCACATCCCATACTTTGGAACATTTGCTTGTTGTTCTTCCTCTTAGACGGACAATCATGTGTAATGATACAATGAGTTCAAAAAAACTTTATTTTTGATTTGATTCCTTACTATATGCATTGTATTCATTCTTGCGCAACTATGTTTCCTTCATCGTTTAAGTACTGAATGTTGTCTCGCATTTCTGAATTTCGTGTCTCACAGATGATTTCTTGTAGAGTTATGGCAAAAAAAAATACTGCTTAACTTTTTATATATATATATATATATATATATATATTAATGTTTTAAATTGTTAAATGAGGTTTCTGGTGCTAATTGCATGTCACGTAGACAAATTGTTGAAAAGCACAAATAGTTTTCTTAAGGTCAGGAAAATGTTAAAGATTATAAACCTTCTGATCGACCTGTGAAATCAAGGCCTGATGAAAACATTACAAATATTAAGGAAATCGTGCCTGAAGACCGATGTTTGAATGTTCGAAGGATGCCAGATATTACGAACATTGCCAAAGAGACAATAAGAAAAATTTTGATTGAGGTATTGCACATGACGAAAGTTTTCTCAAAACTGATACCAAAAATCAAGCACCAAGAAAACGCTCCCGAGGGCAGTACGCTCTGTGTGAAACAGCTCTTGGCAAACAAACGCATTACTGTGCTCGAGCATCCACCGTACTCACCAGATCTTGCACCAGGAGACTTTTACCTGTTTCAAAAAATGAAAAGTGCATTGGAGGGAACACATTTTCAATCTGTAGAAGTGAAGGCAAAAATGACAGACTTATTGAAGAAGGTGACACCTATTGACCTGCAACATTGCTCTGAACAGTGGAAAAATTGCACGCAGTGATTTATTGATAGGAAAGGGGAGTAAAAGGGGACTAAAGTATATGTGTATAATATTTTCAATAAAGCTTATTTTTACAACTAGTCTGGTTATATAATTATCACACTTCGTACATATATATATCTGACGAGAGAGAGGAAGAATATGTCAGGATATGCAAAATGTTAGTATTTCTGCACACTTAGACGACGTAGGAGAGAGTAACGATATTTGCAGCGCTGCATATAAGGGAAAAGTTGTATCGTATATTTCTTATTCTGTAAGAGTTTTGTGATGTCGGAGTTTACTCAGAATATCATGTTATGCCTCAAATAATAAAAAGAAATGCTTACCAGCAAGTTTGTGAATTCGATAAGGGCAGGATCATTACCTTTCGAGAGTGTGGATTATTGTTTCATGATATTTCCCGTCACACTAGTCGAAATCTAACCACCGTCATACGAATATGGAACCATTGGGTTACTAATGGTAATTCTCAACGGCATGCAGGATCTCTACACCCTCCAAACACTAACGCCCGAGAGGACAGACATATGGTGAGGTCCTGCAAAACGACAAAGCTGGATACAAGAGTAGATTAGAAGAAGCAGGAGAAAGAATGACATCTGAAGCACAGCATAAAAGAAAAGTTGTGTAGTGGATTTCTTATTCTGAAAGAGTTTAATAAAATCGGAGTTTGCTCAGAATATCATTTATGCCTCGAATAATAAAAAGAAATGCTTACCAGCAAGTTTGTGAATTCAATAAAGGCAGGATCATTGCCATTCAAGAGTGTTGATTATCGTTTCATTATATCACACGTCGTACTGGTCAAAATCTAACCCCCATTATGTGAATATGGAATAAATAGGTTGATGAGGGTAATTCTGAAAGGCATATTGGATATCCACGCCCTTCCACCATTGACGTGTGACAGAACAGATGTATTGTGATGTCCTGTAAAACGACAGTGCTGGATACAGGAATGAAGCAATGCCGTTTTTCAGATGAGTCCCGGTTTTGCGTGCAGTATTCAGATAGCCACATGTGTGTTTGGAGCCTTAGAATAGACCGCTAGTAATCTGCTATCATTCAGTATCGGCATAAGGGCCCTGCACCTGGTGTGATGGTTTGGGCAGCCATTGGGTACCCGACCTCGCACATGTCTAGCTCGTATCGATGGTATTTGAACGCAGATTAGTATATATCTAAAATCTTAAATCCAGTTATTTTTTCCCTATCTTCGAGGCCAGCCAAACGTCATCAAACAAGATATTGAACGATTATATGTTGCACTTCGTGTTCTTATATTCCTCGATACACAGAGTATTCGATTGTTGCCCTGGCCATCACGGTCTTCAGATCTGAGAGCTATCGAAAACATCTGCTCATGGGTTGCTGAGAGAATGACCCGTCATCCCTATCCAGTTAATACGGTTCAAGAAATGTGGAACAAACTTGAAACAGCATGAAATGAATTGTGCGTTTCTGTAATCCAAGCCCAGTTCGACTCTATTCCTAACTGTGTGAAGGTCATTTTACTTGCCAGGGTTTGGCTGCTACTTCTACTAATTTCACACCCCTGTAAACCCCTAAACTGCTTATAAATATTTTTTTTCAAGCCAATAGGTTTGATAATAAATATCTTTTTTGTATTTAGCCAGTAGTATATATATATATATATATATATATCGAAGTTCTTGAATTAGGAAATTCATTGGATTAGTTTTATAATTGAAAATTAATTTTCTCTAATTTTTTAAGAATATGAAATTGAAATTTCTTCAATTCATAGATTATCAATAGTATACATGTTTGTAAATAATTACGGTACGAATAATTTGCTTCGTTCTTCTTCTAGATAAATATGGTGGCCGCGGTAGCTTAGTGGTCATAGTCACTCACGAACTCGTGGCTAATAGTTTTCTTTGAGTCATGGATTCGGGCTTAGATGCCTCTAAAGATCAGCAGAGTAGCCGGGGCTGATGAACTTTAAATCTGCCGGTTTGTAAGTCATCTTGCTAACATGGTGTGGAAGTTAGGAGAAGGATTCCCCAGCTCAGTTGTCGGCCTCGTCACTTGACTGGGACTCAAAATTACTATGTTATTTATTGATATAAAACAAATAGTCTAACTGGCAATCAGAATATAATTCACTTAGTTTGTATTTTGCAATTTTTGATTAAATTGTTGAACATGATTATATATATACACATAAACCTCATCTCCTTAACGATAAATAAACTGCATAGCATATCTATGAAATAAAATCTAATCGAATAGTCTACCAAATAAATAATTATTAACATAAAATCTGTTAAAATATCCAAATAGATCTTATGTTTAATACCACATCAAATTTATTCTCTTAATTAAAGCATTGTATGAAATAAATACATTTATCTTACTTTCAGAACCATCGAACAACCAGCTCCCTAGAGTAATTCAAGAGCCTTCCGTGTGGGAAGTATGGGAAGGAAAGACAGCTCGTCTTCCCTGTGTAGCCCATGGTCATCCATCGCCCCAATACTACTGGTTTAGAGATACGGGTGGACAATTGACTCTCATGGACACTGTAAGGAAATTCAATGTTGTAGATGGAACATTGGTCATCCATAAAGTATCTGTTGCAGATAGTGGGAAATATATTTGCTTTGCTAATAATAGTGTTGGAGAAGATAAAGTGGATAGACTTCTCAGGATTCGGGGTAAGTATTTGATTGTAGTATAATGTATAAGGAGAAATATGCTCTAAAAGATTTGCATGCATTATTTAAGAAGAAATTTATTTCAACAAAGCTTTGAATGTATCAGAAACTAGAAAATATCATCACTTCGAAAAATAAGAAGATTTTAACCACTATATTAAGATCATTTTATTTATATATAATACCATATTATTAATATATATTTCACATTAAATACCTATACATTATACATGCGTAGTGTTTATACAACAAAATACGAAATTATGAGCTTGCATTCCATTGAATTTAAAGTTTTTATACTTCTTTGTCTTTGCAAAGGTCATGTTGATTATTTAAGTAAGTAATATAGCGCATTATGTTGCTCATAACAAATGAATCTGACTTCGATTATTTATTCACTTAAGTAATTAATTAAATATTAATATATTATTCATTTAAATGCCTAACAAAATTAATTTACTGAAAATAGTCTAGAAGGAAGTAGACAACTTAATTAGTATTTTATATTAATTTCTGTGGTATATTTAAATAAAAATAACACGAAGTTGCTAAATGAAAAGTTCAATAAATTAAATTTATTATATTTGATAAATGAGAATTTTTTTGCTTAACCCTCCGAAATATGTACAACTAATTAATAAAACAGCAAGCACTCTCTAGAGAAATAATATAAGAGGTACCTACCTCTGTGATGACAATGGTATAAAAAGTCACAAGAAAATATTAATTGATTTATGAGCTCAGATAAAATATTGCTAACGAAAAAAAATTTAAAAGAGAAGGAATAAGTGTTTTTCATTACGAAATTCAATAATCGTAATGGTAATTTATATTGTTATACTTTAGTGGTAATTTATGTATAATTTATTTGAAATTCCGAGAAATTCTAAATTAAATAAGTTACATATGTCCAATTTCTGATAAATACTCGTAATATTGTTAGAAATAAATTTATATGAGATTTTTGATAATTATCTGTAGTATGTTTTTATGATGCAATAATTTTGTTTAATTTTGAAAGCAAATACATAGAAAATTATAAATATAATGTCACTTTATTTAAGCATAAATAAATAAAAAAAAATTTACTTCCCATATTTATTATCAAATGAAATTTTTATGTAGTTTTATTAATTAATACAAAATAATTTAGGATTTCCTACGTTATGAGAATTAGAAATTTAGAAAGCCCATGAAAATAAAAGAATATGAGTTAATATCTGGTAATTACAATAGGAGAATTTAAATGCTACCATTTTTTTGAAGCAAATAAAGTAAAATTACACACTTATGTGAAATTTTAACTCATTTTAATCTGTATAGAAAAACGATACAAAATAAGCTATATTATGCTTCGAATATAATATTCATATGTTTTAACTTATATATTACATACTCTTTACAAATACTAAAAGAAAAGTCAAGAGCTAAAATGTTTTTGCAAAACAATAGGTAACTTTGTGCTTTGAAATGGTTTTACTTGATACAAATTACTCTGAAGGTCATTTTTTTAAAAAAAAATATTTAATCAATTTAAACTTTGAAGGATATACCAAGGAATATCGTAAAAACTTAGTTATTACTAAAAATAACCCAGATATCTATTTAAAATATTTTCTGTATATTAATTGATCTCTATGTATATAATGTTTTAAATTCCAGCTATTAAAGGTGATTTGTTTAGTTTCTAGAATTCGTAGGTAAAGGTGAAGCCTCGTGCTAAAAATATTTACTCCTGAATGTTAAGCCTCACATTTTATAAAGTTTTAATTATTAATAAAATAATTTAGATAGAAACTAAATCTGTTCTCAAGATATTTCTACATAGTCCCCATCCAAAGTTGAACTATTCTCCAAAAAAAAAAATTTAATTTTTCAATTCCATCATAGCAGAACTCTAAATTTATTTCTATACTGCTGTTTGTAGAAAATGCAACACCATGAAAGAATCATCAGAATCAAATGAAATTTAATGCAGAAACGACTTGTACTGATACAAATAAATGATGAAATTTTCAAAACAAAAGAAACAAATTAAGCGTCCGAAATCAGTATTTGGTGCAGCCACCATGCGCTGCAATAAGTGCTGCTATACGACGTGGCATGGAGTCAAACAGATGTTGAATATCTGCTTGAGGAAGAGAATTCCATATCGCTTGTATGCGCAACCAAAGTTCGTCTTTGGAAACTGCAGGACGCGGATCACGAGCGAGACGCCGACCAACCATATCCCACACGTGCTCAATAGGCGACATATCCGGTGAATAAGCAGGCCAAGGAAGAAGTTGCATGCGTTGTGCTGAACAGAAGTCTCGAACAGTCCGCGCAACATGTGGGCGTGCATTATCCTGCTGAAAGATAGCTCCAGGGATGCCTTGAAGGAAAGGAACGACTTCGGGCTGTAGCACTTCACGGACGTACCTGTTGCTATTGAGATTACCCTCAATTCGTATCAAATTGGATCGTCCATGATACGAAATCGCACCCCAGACCATAACTCCGGGTGTTCGACCACTATGTCGTTCAATAATACACTCAGGAAGGCAGCGTTGACCGGCATAACGTCTAACACGAACACGGCCATCATAGGTCCACAAATTGAAGCGTGATTCATCTGAAAAGACAACTTGGTGCCAATCAGCTCGCCTGTCTCTGTGCTCAAGAGCCCACTGCCGACGCAGCCGTCGATGATTCGCCGTGAGGGGAATCCTGTATAAAGGCACCCTTGCACGCAATCCACGGCGCAGCAGACGACGACGAATTGACGAAGCCGACAATTGTACACCTGTAGCAGTAGACCAACGTGCTGCCAGCTGCCTGGAGGAAGCTGTGCGATCATTCACCGCCATGCGGAGCAGGTGTCGATCATCGCGCTCTGACGTCACCTTCTGTCGTCCAGTGCCTGTTTTTCGAGTTGTTCGGTGCTCGTCGGTCCACTGCTTCTAAACTCGCATCACTGTGGAACTGTTCCGCTGCATACGAGCTGCTATTGCGCGATAGGAAAATCCTCCTTCTCGAAGGCCGATTATCCTCCCTCGTTCAAACTCCGTAAGTTGCTTGAATTTCTTATTCTTCCGTCGTGGAGGCATACTCAGGTCTCACTAAACGTTTGCCACTAACAAATAATCATAGACTTTTTTCAACGTCCCGCTACAGCACTTTATTTATACGCTTTCAGCATCAATTCAGAGGGCGCTGCGCGCGCCGCGCACGCGCGATGGCTCTGAAACTTTATTAATTTGCATAATATCCTATAATTGACATTTGCTGCGAATTTCATTTGATTCTGATGATTCCTTCATGGTGTTGCATTTTCTACAAACAGCAGTTTATATATTCTCCATACTACGAATTACTTTACACTACGGCTTCTTGAAAACAAGCAGAACAACTTTAATATCTGTAATTTCCAATATTATGTACATAAAGGTCAATTAATATACAGAACAAATTTTATCCAGATATCTGGGTTATCTCTTAGTTATAATTAAAAATTTACGATATCTCTTAGTTATAATTAAGAATTTACAATAATCCCTTCCGTAGTTGTCAAACATAACTAAAGGGAATTTTTTATGGGATGCAGTTAGGAATCTCACAAATTTATAAAAAAAAAACCTTTGAAATATTTCCGAAAATGCATCTCAATCTGTTACTTTCAGCAAAATTCATAAAATAATATTAAATAAATTTCAAACAATAGATGTTCCCCAATATTCCGCATTTAATACAAAGATTTAAAAATTATTAATTTAAAAATAAAAGTGCTTCACAAATTCAAAATTACAAAACAAACTTTTTAAATAAATTTATAAAAAAAACTTTTACATATTCAGTAAATCATTAAGTATCTTAGTATGTATTTGACGAACATTAAAAGTGAACTAGTGATAATGTTTAAAAGAAGCTAATATCTTTCATTTTCTGCACCAATAAATTCTTTTATCGACGTGTATTTATAAGCGTCTTTAGCAACTTCAGTTTTTTTTTACAATTCAGAATAAGTTTTAGGTGAATAATTTTATGAAGGCAACATATTGCATTTATTGGTATGGAGAATTATGCAAATTAGAATTTATTAATATATAATGTGCATGAGAATGATTAAAAGAGCTTTGTTCATGAGTGTTGTTTGGTATAATTTATTAATATTAGAGTCTTAAAGGTCTTGAATTACGCCACATTTAAAATAATCTTTTAATACATTTGAATCGAGAAATTATCTCCTTAGAAACTGCCAGTATTATTTACTCCTGAATATTAAGAATAAAATGTACCACAAGGTAAGGAATATATTGTTATATACGTACAAACACACACACACACACACACATATATATATATATATATATGTGTGTGTGTGTGTGTGTGTATGCCATTACAGGCAAAATATATATATGCCATTACAGGCAAAAGTTTTATTTCATGTGGTAAGTTACAGCATTACCTGTATCTGTTTTTAGAAAACTAAAAATTTTGTTATACCTAAATTACTCATAAGTATCTATTTAAAATGTTTTGATTTTTTTTTATGTCAAAATTCCTTTGCAACTTAAATCATATCTGCATTGCGTGTCTAACTTATTTATAAATATAATTTTTTTCATATAATTTACTTATAATACTATGTAAGAAAATGTCATTTTAAAATTCACGAATTGCTATCTTTTTTTTAAAACTTTTGTTTCATGTCTTAACTTTATTATGTTGATTCTAAATGAAACATTTATTATTCCGTATTGTATCAAACTTAATTATAATGAAATATGTAAATGTTTGTTGCATATTTAAGAATAAGATAAACTCTTCATTACATAACACATCAATCAATAACTCCCGAGACTAACCCAGAGATGGCACTCGTAGTAAACCAGTAACCAGATCTTTCTAGAGTATTAACCTTTGCTTGATAGATAGTTAATAGATATTAATACTTTAAATTGAAGCATCGTAATTAGTTTTGGAGATTAAAATAAGTTGTATTTAAAGTATTAAGATAAAAAAACGGTTGCTTATGTGAAGGGATTGAATCAGAATAAATGAATTGGAAAGCTAAGAATTTATTAGTTGTTCGAAATTTAGAATTAATGCATTAAGTGGGATTCAAGAGAAATTGATATTATCCATCAGAAAAATGAAGTGTTTTATCTTGTTCTAACGTAACACATGGATCAATAAGTTCCGAGACTAACCCAGAGATGGCGCTCGTAGTAAACCAGTAACCAGGTCTTTCTAGAGAACTAACCTAAAGTCGTTTTGTAGTTTGTTTAAAAAAATGGAAAAAACCGAGTTTCGTGTTTTGATAAAACATTGTTTTTTAATGGGTAAAAACACCGTGCAAGCGAAACAATGGATTGAAAAATGTTACCCGGACTCTTGTCCATCAAAAGCAACGATTTGTCGGTGGTTTGCCGAGTTTAAACGTGGTCGTACCGACACAAATGACGCGGAACGCTCGGGTAGACCTGTGGAAGCCGTTACACCGGAAAATGTGAGTGAAGTGACAAAAATTATAATGAAAGATCGTAAAGTGAAGCTCCGTGAGATTGCTGAGATGACACAGATATCATATGGAAGTGTATTTACTGAAAAAGGTTTTTTGAAGTGAAGTGAAAAAGGTTTTTTCCAAGTGGGTGCCGCGATTGCTTTCGATGGAACAAAAACAGCAACGAGTCGATGATTCAGAAAGCTGTTTATCGCTATTTACTCGCAACAAAAAAGATTTCTTGCGTCGTTACGTGACCATGGACGAAACATGGATACATCACTACACTCCAGAGTCGAAGCGGCAGTCATCTGAGTGGCGCACAGCTGGCGAAAGCCGTCCGAAAACGCAGCAGTCAGCTGGCAAAGTCATGGCGTCAGTTTT
>BMAW01098640.1:2348839-2408026 GCA_019974015.1 Nephila pilipes | reverse complement strand
AGGAATTTGGAAAAGCGTTGGAACGAGAGATTGTATCACCCTAAAAGGTGATTAACAAAAGGTGTTATGTTGATGAATAAAAACAAATTTTGCAAAAAAAATGTTGTTTTCAATGTTAGTCTCGGGACGTATTGTTCAATGTGTTACTCTTGTCATTTTTTCTTTTCAACTATTTCCTAAAAAGCTTTCAAGATATTTGTTCTTGCTCTCAGATAACACTAAATTTGAATGTTTAAAGAACTTCTCAAGCAGCTTTTTTATTTCCAAATAGCACAAATATTAATGAACGTATGTGATCTATAAAGTAATTTCTTCATTCCTATATTTTAATTAAAGATGAAATAATGTGGAATAAATACATTATATAAGCTTGGGGAAATTTTTAAAGGCATTTAAGAAGACACAGTGCCCTAAAAAATTTCAGAATATGGGGGGAAATGCATTACCGTTTTTCCATTGCATGACTTTTCTAAATATATGTTCAAAATATCATAGCTTTTATTACACTATTTAAAGAATTGCCTAAGTTTTTCTTTATTAGTGTATCAAATCATTTTACTGGTTTTTAAATCTTTTAGCTGTTTAATCTTAGGATCTCATTTTTCACGTAATTAAAATAAAGATCTGAAGTTATTTCTAATTTTTCTTATATGTTTGATAATTCTGTGCATATAATATGGAGTTAAATAAATTGTTATTGCTTAAGACTCCACTGAATTAGTTGTAGAGTTGTTGTTTTTTTTATTACTTTTTCGTAGTGACGGTTAGAAAACAATGTGAAATTTTAAATAACATTCGTGAAACCAAACCCATGCACAGCATCGGGAGGAGCACCTAAAAGAAACTGAGAAAGAAAATTTCTTAAAAATATTAAAACGTGTTGAGATATTAGGAATTTTAAAGCATTGAAATACTTGAAAAGAAAATCAAAATTTTAAATAATTGTTTGTTTGTTAAAGGGTGTGTTTTTCTAAAATGACTATTTTATACGTGTACGGTGAATATGAATAATTTATTTATAAATATTGAATTAAAAATATACTCAAATGTAACAGCCCCCTCTTGAGCTACGAAAACACATATTTATGTTGATTTTAATCCATCTATCACATAATTATGTTAATTTTTTTTCTCTCACTCTAGTACCTTTAAAGGTAGAAGTGGTTACTACAAAACGGGTAGTGAGATCTGGTGAGGAAGTGTCACTCAACTGTAGCATGTCTACTGCGCCTAAATCAGTAGTTTGGGTGAAAGACCAAAGACGAATTGTGCCTGATCATAGAATTAGGCGAGTAAGTCAGACTCATCTCAAGATATTAGTTTTTCAAAGAGAAGATAGTGGAATTTACCAATGTTATGTGTATAATGACTGGGAATCCTCTCAAGCTCATGTTCAGTTGGATTTAAAAGGTAAATTTTTTTGTTAAGTTCTTACTTAATTTTTGGTTAGCTAGTGTTTATATATGTAACAATCTAAACGAAATCATTTCATGCACCTTTTTCCTATCTTCAAAATGATAAAAATGACCAAGTTTGAAGGACATTTTTTATGAATTGATTGTTCATATAGTCCCCAAAATTTTGAATGCTTTTTTTTGAATTATTATTTTTTAATGGGAGCATTTTTTAAAAAAAATTAATAATTCTTTTTTTGAATTATTATTTTTCAATAGGAGCATTTTTTAAAAAAATTATTAATGCTTTTTTTTAAAAACTTCGTTTGGAAACCCGCAAAATGTTCCAAAACGATACAAATTAGTATGCAGTTTAACCAGAAAATATTTTTAAAAATATTTTTTGACAAAATATTTCAATAAGAAAATAAAATTACAATGAATTCACTCAATAAATTGTTAAAAATATTTTTTAATGTTCCTTAAAGTTGGTCATTTCTAACATTACTCAAATAGTGAAAGTACTGCGTGAAGTGACCTCTTCAAATATAACCGTTTCAAACATCAAGCAAATTAATCAAACTGAAAGACTGAATTTATTCTTCATTTATGTTATTCATATTTAAAGAATTCTTATAACAATAGAAAATTGTTAAAAAAAATTCTTTTTTTAAATGAAAATGATGTTTGTAACAAATATGATAATATATATTTCAATGCAGATATTCAGTGTTCGAATATACAATTTATTTTGAATAATCCAATTTCTTAATAATGGAATAATTTAAAGTAATAATAATTTAAAATTTCTCATTTTTATGTAAATTCATAAAAATGATTATTTTCTTATATATACATAATAGCAACATATAAAAATAATATATATTTGATGATAAATACAAACTACAATATTGTCATTTAAAACTATGTAAAAATATTTCTTGCAAATAATTCAAGTAAAGAGGTTTGAAATACTGAAATCTGAGGCACTTTAATGCCATAATATACATAAAGTTTTTAATTTAGTTATGACCCTAATCGTATAACATAATTTAATATTCAAAAATAATATGCCTAGAACAGAAAAGAAATTAATAAAAAAAAGTATTTACACAATTTTAGGTTATGAACGACAGAATTTAAATTCTAACTGAATAAAGTGATGAATATAATTGAATTCCGATAGAATTTAAATCGAATTTGGTAAACTCATCTTCCACTACTAGAAATTCAATTTCCTATCATACAGTATGTGTGTTAAGAAGAAATATTAATGTAACAAAAATAAAATTCTCAGATATGGTATTATCTTAACTACATATCATTCTGGTCGACAGTTTCATTTCCACCTAGAGGTTTCCTTGTTTGTTTATCATTTTGTTGTTAAATTCTAACAAAAGTTTATTTTTTGTTTAATTTGGTATATTTTTAATTGTTTCGATATTAAAACAACTGAGAAGAAAGTAATTATCGATATAGAAATTAAAGGTTTAATTAGTCTTTCAATTTTTAGGAATTCGTTAGATTTTATTTTTTACTAATTATTGGTTAGCGTTTTTTTCTAAAAAACTATCAAATTTTTATGTTACTTTTTTTTCTAGTACTTTTTCTGTTAAATAAAATGCGAGGTAATGGCAATTATTAAAAACACAATATCAGCAGATTCCAAAACTTAGTATATCACCGTTTATTGCTATGTAATGAGATACTTTGCAAGTAAAATAATCCAGTTTAAACTTAAGAATTTTTTTCTTTTATAGAAATAAAAAGTTTATAGAATCGAAAAATGTGCTTAGAATTTTCTTGTTAATTAAAAGTTATGAATATTTAAAAATTTAAATACGATTGTGTGTATAAATACGATATATGTTGATTGGTCCATCCATCATGAAATTTCATTTTTTTTAATTTGATAAGAAATTACTGTTGGGTTTTTAAAATACTATTTCCAATTGCAAAATAGCTCATTATAAAAAATCATCCAAGAATGTTGATGAAATATATATCTTTATCATTTCGAACAATTAATTTTATTTATAAATGTTATTGGCGGCTTCTCCATTATTTTCCATTCTCCTTTTTAAAGAAAGTTATCGACATACACAGGCAAGCTAGACAGCATATTATCGGCAAAAAGTTTCTATTCCCTTCTTTCTGTAAAAATGGATCACATGTCCTTTTGAGTTTCATTTGTCTTGACAAACAAGCACATTTTTGTATTTTTGTTTGCTGAGTATAAACATGAAACCTAAATGTAAGATAAGCTTCTAAAATATTTCACAAAATGGTGTTTCAAAGTATATTATTAGACAATACTATTGAATTTGTAGTGAGCTGTATTGACATTTGTTAACGTTTAAATATCACATCTAATTAACTTACGAATTATTTTTGTTGATGATAGTTTGTAATGACAAAGTTTTAAGAATTGAAACTAACTCAATCAAGAAAAACTATTCTAGATATTAAAATACAGAATTGTTTTGCTGGTTATCCAAATAATCATAGTTATTTTTTCTTTTTACTAACAATGTACAATTTATAAAAACTTTTTCACATTTTTAGATGAATTATAATTTTCAAAAATTAAAATTTTTCTACCTCCACATTTCCTCTTACTGTATGCAATCGTATAAACCTTGAAGTTGTTTCTATTAATTCTTAAAAGTAATCAAAACGGGAAATAAATAAATAATACATTAAACTTTTAAAAAACCATTAAACTAAGAGTTATCTATTATTCCATTTCTTACAAAAAATTTTAATACTTGATTAAGGATTCTTTTTAGCGATATTGATCATAATCTTTTCATTTTCTTGAGGCAGGGGTGACCAGAAAATTTTGAAAAAGTGAACCAAGTATGTATTAACAATAAGAAACGAATTGATAATGAGATATATATTGATAATAAGAATCAGTTTATTTTAATTGTTTATTAAAATATTTTGTTTACACGTTCATTTCGTGATTATTATTTGATTCATATGTATTTAAGATACGTTATGTAATATATTAAAAATATTTTATTTTTAAAATAGTATCATAATAAAAATCTAACATTTTGATAAATATTTTCAATAAATACGGCTGTATACACATGTAATAAATTCAACAAAATTTAACGTTATATGATATTTTATACAAAATGTTCTCCGATTATAAAAAAAAAAAATATTCTTTGTTGCAAATGTGCAGTCGGCAGATTTTTTTTTATGCTTAGAAGTTTCACTGAAACGCTTTTCTATTAGTGCTTCTTGCTACTGAAGGCACGCAGCCTGAAATTTGATAAAGTTTAAAATAATATGCGCATTTGTCATACAAATTGCCACGAACTTACAAAAATGACCAGTTTACTAAAAGGCAAAATGAATAATCAAGTAAGAAAAAAAATTCTTCACGTATATATTTCTTTATAAAAGATATTAATCCCCTTTGTTACTTAAAGCTTTGTTTCAGTGATATATCAGTGTTAAAACAATTCATTATCCATATTATGAACAATCACAAAATTCTGATAACAATAAATTATGATTGAAAAAATACACTTCGTAAATTAGCATACCAGAATTTTCTAGATGTAACAGTTTAATGTATTAATGATCACACATTACCCTATTTTTTAATTATTAGTTTATAAATAAATGAATCAACAAAGCCAAATTTTAAAAAATACAAATTTTAATTAAATGCCTTTATTTATTCTTAGTTGTAATTTGAAAAGAAAAATTATGTTTAGAAATATATACACACACACACACACAAACATATATATATATATATATTATTTTCGTAAAGTAATTCAGTTAATCAAATGTAGTTTAGCGGCTGAAAGCTTTCTTGATCAAAACATATCGCACCATGTTGGAAGAAAGGCTTAAGAAAACATCACTTGTGCTTCCTTTGTTGGATAAAGCTGTTTTATGCTATTTATAAGTTGGGGTATTCAACTATTTTCGAAGCAACTGTTTTTAATAAAAATATTTAAGTAAAATTCTGCATTTTAAGAAAATTATGTCTTGAAATAATTTAGAAAGGTATAAAATATTACATTTATTGGACAAAGTTTCATAAATTCAGAAATTTAAGGAGAAATTTGATGAAATTTGATCACAATATAAACAGACCCTACACATTTCTAAATTTCTGCTGCATTAATCTAAATTTAATTTTTAATACGCATTTATCTTATGTTAACAAAATAAAGTAATATCTTATAAATATATTTAAATGTGAAAAATGTACAGCTAATCATGATAATTGCATTTAATTTTTTATCAAATTTACCAACACTAACATATAAAAGCACCTTTAAATTAAAAAACTTCAATTTTAGAACTAAATCGTTAGGTCATAAGCTTGATAATAATAAAAATAATAAGAATTGCACTTCAAATTTTACATAGATATCTCAATAACATTTTGTAGTATCATGTCTTGAGTTAGCAATATTTTTTTTAAAAAATCAAATTTTCTAGAGGAAGCAATTTAAATTTACGTGAATAATTTACTAAATAATTAAGAATGCACAGACATATAAAATCCAACACAGTTGTTAGTCATATCCTTTTTTTTTTCTCATGTGCTAATTTTTTTTTTCTTTCTAAATGCCAGATATTTTCCCTCGTCTCTATTTCCAGCTAAAGAACAGTGCTTGGATATATTTACATTGCGATGATTTTCGTTTATACTATTACATTATTTCAGTATATAATGTCCTGGAAGGATTTTTAATTCCTCTAAAACTTTTGATAATCCATAAAATCCATCATTAAATTGGATAACGGCTAAATGGGATCCTAGATGTAAAATTTGTGTTATAACAGATATAATTTTTGGTATTTATGACCGTAACATATTATTAAAGTTTTCGATGGCATTTTGCTTAAGGCTATAAAGACATATGATGATCAATTTTTGGTCACATAATTTCATATATATGAGCTTAACTATATTTATTAGATCCTGATTTAGACACGTACTGGCATCCTTGTAAATTATTCTCAAAGCACACCAACTTCAGATCCTTTAGGACACTGTCTATGCATTGGTTTCTTACATCAGTGGGCAAATGCAGCAATTGTGGTATGCTGCATAGTTAATAATCTTCCTACATTGGACTTAAAAAGCTAACCCACCATAATTCTGTAAATTATTTATAAAACTATCTGTCGAATTTCTTTGCCACCAAGTTCTTTTGGGTTAGCTTTTAACATAGGAATGTGCGTTCCAACGTATCTTTTAATATGCTTATTGCACGCTTATTTTTTCCCAGATTCCTTTCAGAAAATATTTTGAAGTGTACTGAAATTTTTTGAATCTCCATCACCTTGGTAAACGGTGAATCGAACAACATGTAAACTTTAAGAACGCTCAAAAGACGATGAACGCCGACAACTTTCATTTTACTTAAAAAAATGATCCAATATCATTTGCACCAAAATGATTGCCGTGAAGCTGTGGAGAGATGATTTTGCATTTATTGCAACTTCTGAAGAACTGTGACGTGATTTCAGTATCGAGAATTTTTCCAGTTAGAACTGAAATAGTAATTACAACACCATTAAACGATGAATAGCCTTAATATTACCTTGTTCCATTGAAAGATACCATACTCTCCGTACATTTATTAGCTGATTTTTGTATTGTAGTAACCGCTTTTTCAGCTACATTCATTGAATATTTAGCAATTGATGCAGCAGCATTAAGAATTTTTCTTATTGTCTTAGTGACGTGCTTGACAAAAAGGTCACATTTAAAATTGTAGCAATTTTCATAGAAAATATACAAACTTAGTGTTTATTTCATTCTTTATTTTATTACTTTTTTTAATATGTGCAAGTTGCAAAAGAAAAAGGGCAGATTTTATACTGTATAAGTGAGATTTGAAGTGATACCAAACTTAAAACCTTCCACCAATTTAAATTTAATTGAGACTAAAAGGCTCGAGAAAACCATAAGTACTCTAAACGAATGTCTAAGACTATTATTCGATAATCAGGCATTATTTGTTCTTTCATATTATCATCATATTTCAAAATTTCGTCAATCTCTGAAGTTTTTTAGCTATTTTTGTGACAGTAACATTAGTATCAGAGTCAACTTTTTCACTTAAGTTGATCGATTACCCTGGAATTTTCGTTTTCTAGCATGATTATAACATGATCATCCCGTTTTAAAATTCAAAAAGAATACCGAATTTAACAATATTTCAGTAACAACAATGAGTATAGTATGAAAGAATTTTGCTGGGTTATTTATATAACCTATAAGCAATTTTAGCTTCCAAATGTGAGATATAAAAAATAATACATACTCTCCTATTTTCTATTTCTTTCGCAGAAATTCCTGAAATATTATATGAAATTTTGTGGCATGCTTATTGAACATTTCAAAAGCATGTCATAAAACAAAAACTACATATTATTCTACGTAAATTACTGTAGAATTAAGAAGAATCGTAACACACACACAGATTTCTGTTCATTTATAAGGCCCTAAATTAGTACTCCTCATTTGATATATAGGGATGACGTAATATTTAGAGCGTTATAATTTTGTTTCTTCTTGATCTAAACTACAAAAAAATAGGTTTGGAAAAGCTAATACATTAAGTTTTAAAATTTTTAAGAAAAATACACAAATATTTGCAGGAAATCATATTTTATTCGTAGTCAGTCATATTTAAATTATTTCATAATGTGTAAAAATATGTATACATTATTTTTAATGGATTACATGAAACTACTTTGGTATAAAAGGATTTCGTCCGCTTTGTATGTACTTTCTTTTACTTCTTTAGATGAATAAATGTTTTGTATTAATATTTCTTCATATTTTCGGGTTTATACTATTTTGTTATTATGTAATTCACTAAAGAGTGACAGTTAGATCCGTAACTGTAATATAAACACACTATTCTATGTGTTAAAACTGAATCAGTATTAAAAATTCTTTATCTCCATTTTAAATTTAATTTCATAATTCTTTTATTTTGAGATATGCTTTGTACGTCTTAGTAAAATTTCGATATAATGCTCTTCTCTTTAATTTTTATATCACTGGTTTTATTTTTCTAATTTGTAAGAACTTATAAGTTTAATATGCTTTCTTACATAATTTGTAATATCATATTTCCAACAACTTTTGTTGAATGACTTTTTTACAGTATGATAATTTTAGAAGGCTCTAAATTATCGTTAAACTATTTTAACTTTAAAGGTTTACTTTTTTGTTTTTGAAAAAAAATATTACGTGTTTATTTTAATTTTGTAATATTTACATTTTAAAAATTTTATTAATTATTGACTTTAATTCTGGTTTTTATTAGCTCTAATTTGTAGTTTATTAGGATTTATATATATATATATATATATATATAAATTTATTACATTATTATGTGGCGTTTTTTTTCAACTGAATGGAATTTCTTATTTTAATATAACAGCTTTTAGTAGGAAATGTTAAGCTTATAAAGTATGTTAAACCTACTAATTTATCATTAGCTAGATCTAGAATTTAAAAATATTTTATTCCATTTTCTATTACAACTTTTTTTTTTACTTATGTGTTCATTGTGTTTGTGCTTCTTCATATTTTGAAGTTTATCTCTTTACTATTTTTGTCATATGTTCTTTCATTTAATTATTCCCTTTCTTATTTTCTGGGGTAATTTTTTTTTCTTCCAGCAAGTTTCTGAATTTGAAAAAATAATGTTAACTTTCTTTAAGAAATTCTAAAAAAATATATATGTTATTTTTTATTGTAATTTTAAGGAATAATATTTAGTTTTATTTATTTTTTATTATTTATTTAAACTTATTTCAATTATTTTTATATTCATGAAATATCATTTTATTTGCATATATGCCATTTTATATGCAGATTATGTAGAATTGTATATTTAATTATTTCATATTATTTATTTATTTATATGAAAGTATTGAAAACATTCATCGGAACATATTAACAATTTCTAAACATTACTCGTAAAAAACTTCTCACAATTCTAACTTAAAATGGATAATAATTACAAAATTGTTCCATATTGCATTGATAGGCTGATTGTTTTTTCGATATCAAGAAAATTCTTAAAATGCTTGCAATTTTTACATTTTGTTCTTTAAATTTATTTTGTTTAAATTAATAGCTAAAGGTATTGATAGCTTTCATACTTCCATCAAAATATGAAAGGTATATTAAAAGAAATTTGATTCAGAAACACTTTAATTTTAATAGAATTATTTTATTGACATCCATCCTGGTTCAAAGTTCTTAGAATGATACCCAAACTGGATCGACATACCAATGACATTTTTAGGTAATTTAATTATAGAATAAAAGCGAAATAAAATGTACTCGTATTAACTTATTAAAGAGCGTATTTGCAGTTCAAATTCTTTTTATAAATTTAGAATTTTTATACAAATAAAATTGGCTATTTTTGTACTAAATATTTGATTTTATATCATTTATAGAAATAGTATTTTTTTATTATAATATAGTAATTCCTATTATTCCAAACATTCATCCGATTTCAAAATTCAACATTTTCAAAAATAAGTGACACAGAATGATTAAACTGTAGAAAAATACAAAATAAGACTGTAGAAGTCTTTTATTGTGAAAAGTAGATAAAAGCTATTAAACTTATTATTCTTAAAGCTATTAAACGAAAACTGTTTTAGAAATTTTTATGAAGCTACCTCGCAGTTGAATCGGTCGAAATGGATCAGATGACTTGATGTTATACACCTGGCTACCCAAGTCACCTGATATGGCTCCATACAATTTCTTTTTTTTTGTTGTTGTTGTTGTTTGTAAATAAAGTGTATGAGCAACCATTACCAACAAATTTTTGTGAACAATGAATTTCTGCTACTGTACAGTCAATTTCCACTTTCACTTTACTACATGTTTGGTAGGAATTTGTATATCATCTTGACAATATACGCGTACCTAAACATCGTATACATGTAAGAATACATGTCCGAAAAATTCTGAAGACTTAATTTGTATTCATATATTGTCATTATGTGATGTTTATTTAAGAAAATATGGAATTTGAAATTCGGATGAATTATTTTATATACCCTGCATAGTAAATGCAATTAATAAGTTTTGTAAAGCAATAATAGCTTGAATATAATGTCAATATCTTTCAGTTATGCATAAGATATAACTAACATTTTTATTCGTACTTAATATATTTGTAACACGAAAACTCTATTCTATTGAATGGCCCCTGTAGCATTGCTCTCATGGTTACGAATAAGCTTCCGACGGTTTTCGTCGAATCGTGGTTTCGAGCCCTAATGCAACTTAAGACCCACCGTGTAGCGGGGGCTCTTGGAAATTAAATCTATCAAGAACCCAAGTCCTACTGTTGTATTGGTGAGGAAGTTTGAACATGATAATGTCAGCTCAGTTATTGTCCTCATTATGTAACCGAGATTCAAAATTACGAAGTCCGTCAGTAATAGCGCTCATGTTGCTCCTCAGTGTGACGTTAATAAATAATCAAACCAAATCTGTTTTATTAATATTAAATGATTCACATAATCTCAAATATTTACTATTGATTCGATGAAATTTCGTTTTGAATAAATATCTTATTTTCACATCCAGTTTTTCTTAGCTATTAAATGCACTGCTAAGGTTTTTTATTTATTAAATGCACTGCTTAGCTATTAAATGCACTGTTTACAAACATATTGAATCTTCTTAAAGGTAATCAGTGAATATGGTTAAAATATGTATGAAGTTTCTAAAAATGTGCATGGCTTTATGATTTAGTTTTAGATTCGCATATATAAGCATTTTAAACAATTATAATAGGAAAAAAACAAAAATAAAGTAGCGTCCATTTTTTAAATTCTATATATTTAACATTTGTCTATATTGCTTTGCACGAGTATAATGCATTCCAATTGATGGTTTATATATATATATATGCTATACATTTATCTGTTGTATAATAGAATAAAGTTTCACCATTCAAACTTTTGAACAGTTTAATTTTATTCAAATAAATAGAATGCTTAAGAAAGTAGACTCGAAATTAAAGCAGCATTAAATAATAGTAAATATACTTTGGCAAGTAGGCAACTTAATTAAACCATAATACCTCGTACCTCCAAAGCAATTTGCCATCCATAAATATTTTAAACCACCCTGAAGAACGTGGTGAAATTGCGACTTTAATTTGATACTAGAAAATTCATCTCCTTGGCTTCATTTCCATTTATGAATGCCCTTTTCGAATAACATATATTCACTAATGAAGTTCTAGAAAGTCAGATACAGATACAATGAAATTATGCTAATACAGATTTCCATATGCGCATGTGAGAAGGCTTTTTGGCATCGTCGACAGATTCATCTGTGCGGGATATTTTGTGGTGGAACGATAGATGGAAGAATTTAAGTTTGCAAAATATCTCACAGAGGAAAGAAGAAAATAATTGATGATATTATGAGCAAAGTGGATGTGGCAGGAATTAAATTGAACCAAGCTTCGCGCAATGAGATATAAATGACCACTCAGAAGTTATTTCGATCGTATGATTTTATTTTATGGCATTCTCTTATTTTTTAATCAGGACAGCTTTAAGGGATGATATTCATGAATTTAATTTTGAATCTATTCACAGAATAATACGGTTGTTTGAACATTCGTTAAAGTCATATAATTATCGTACAAAATATGTGAAATACAAGAGTGGTTCAAAAAGTAACTATGTTAATAATTTGAAATGAGAATGAAGTAACCCATTGCAATATTGTCAATTTATCATTTTCTTCCACTATGAAGTCGATGAATATGACTTCCTTCGCATCAGAAATAAATCATGACCATATAGTTAACTGGGAGTGGTGTACTGTCCTGGAAATTGTTTTTTTTTTTTTTTTTTTTTTTTTTTTTTTTTTTTTTTTTTTTTTTTGATGATTTAAGTCATCACTGGTGACAACTCGACGCGGCTGCAATTAAAATTCGATCATGCAGTAAAGGGTTCTTAAATCAGGGAACACTTATGAATCAGCGTCATTTTAACGTAATGTTTTTAGATGGTAGCACACATCTGTAATTCCAATTTGCCTTAGCAAGGACATTCACCGTCTGTTTATTATTATATTTTTTTTATTTTATTTGTCAACTAAAATAACTACAAAAATATTTTTCACTAGAGAATGTACCCAAAAGTATTGTGAAAATTTCTGTTTACGAGTAATGAGTTATAATGATTACACTTATTATAGTATAGGCTGATAAAAAAGCAATTTATTTTAATAAAATTCTGTAGAAATTTATAATTTATATTCAAGTAAAATATTCATAAATGTATAATTATCGATAGAATGTAATTAAAATTTTTGTGACATATAAATTTAAAAAACAGCAAGTTAATTTTATTAAGGAAATCTTATTGAAAGAAATAAACAAAAAAGCATATTATTCAGAAATAGATTAAAATCATATCATTGCATAAGTAGAAAAAATATATTAATGTTTTCTATAAATTATTTTAATTTTCCAATAAAATGAATATATGAAGATTTTATGTGAGGTAATTTTACCTAGAATTTTAGGAAATGTAATATTAAGATGCAAAAGATATTCAATTTATTGATCATAATGATGAAATTTATTTATTATTTACAAGTCCTCACATCGCACGATGTTTTTCATTTTAATTTACGAGACTCAAATCTACTATATCAAAGTCACAAGTCCGTAGAAGACATAATATTTTGTATCAATATTAGAATTCAAGTGTTTTGTTTGTACATTTTCAAATAAAATTAAATCCCTTTGAGTTTAATAGAAAAAATATGTTCTTCCTTTTACCATCATCAAACAACAATAATTAGAATTAAAATTATTTTTGGTTATATTGTTTTGAAATTTTTGAAATTTTTAATTAAAACTATATTCCAAATTATAATTATATTTTTATACTAATGATCCTACTCATTATCATAGCGTATAAATAGCACTTTAATAAACATTCAAATTAAAATACGTATTGAAACGTGCCATTTTCCCTCTTGATACATTTTGATATTTGAATATACTTTTATTTTACTTTCAATTTAAACATAGATTTTCCGTTTGAAATACATAAGCGATAAAGTTCCAAAATGTAAATTAAATACTAATTTTCTTTGTTAAATAATGCATTATGTTAAGTGTTTGTGTAGACAGATAGTAATAAGCAAAATGAAATAAAAGCAAAGTAAATCAAAGAATTATTTTAAAAAAGTACTCTCAAACAGAAGACAGCTATGTTGATTTATATCCAAATTCCCATTCTGTCAGAATAAGCCTATTTACAAAAGCCGTTATGCACGATAGTTTATTTTATCTTCCATTTTTCTCTCTGGAAACAAAGAAGGCGTAAAAGGAATTTATTGGCTTAGTTCATGACTTAGCAGTGATACCGAATTTCAAGAATCCCTTTCTTCATTTGAATTAATGTCTTAAAATTCATATGGCTTAAATTAACATGTCTAAGATATTTTTACAAAAACAACATTTCAATAATTGTAATAAAAACTATTATTTTAACTTTTATGATCTAAATTAAAATTAAAGTTGAAACTTTTAAGCAAATGGGTGCATTTATAATAAAAATATAATGGTGCACTATCGTACCATTTTTCATAAAAGGTGTAAAAAAAGTTCCCGTATGATTTATAAATTAAAAAAAAATGGTCTACAAATTTTATATAAATATTTTCTTTTTTAACTTAAATTGTATTTAGTTCTTAAATATTAGGACCACATGAATAACAGAAATTTATTTATATGTATAGTGTGTAAAAAAATTTAATGGAATTTTAAGCAAAAAATATTTTAAATATTAAAAATAGGCTTAAACATTAAATATATTCTTAGCGTATTAAAGATAAGCTTTTTAATACAATTATGTAATTTAAATGCGTACTTATACGTATGTTCTTAAATATAACTCTTATAATATAACATCAATGATTATAGCATGATTGTATATTCCATACCATAGATGCTAAATGAGATTTCTAGTAATGTTAGAAATTAGAGATGACACAAGGAATAAGCGTAGTTTATTACAACGGGAATAATAAAAATAGAGCTTCATTTAGGAAATAGAATACGATTTTGTGATTTATTTGAAAAAATGATTCTATTTATATTCACTTGAACAATGATGATAGAAGATAAACTGTTTTAGAAATTAACTCGCTAGGGAATTTATTTTGGCTTAATTGCTAAGTGCACTGAAAAACAAGACAAGACGAGTTTTCATTGAATCTAAAAATTATGAATCCATATGGTTTATGTTATTTCATGATCAACCCATATTCTCTACTGATACGGGATAGAAGAAACATCTCCTACTGAAGAGGAAAAACCTAACCACCGGCATGGTTAGTCTGGAATTGAATCTTAAATGATAGCAAAGCCTACAGTACATGAAACCAAAACTTCTGGTTGTAGTAATGAATTGGGGGAAAAAGAAATCATCTTCAAAAAAAATATCGTTCAGAATGTCTCTTCACGTATCCTCAAGACGATTAAGGAAGGGAAGTTTGCGGCGACCATTTTCAAAATGACATCAGAAGTTAAAATGTATTAATAACTAATTCAATGGAAAATATTTCTTAGTCTAATTGTTGAGGGCAATGTAAATAGCAGATGAATAAGTATCTTCCTGACTGACAGATCGAGTGTTTAAATCATCTTCGTAACTCAAGTTCACTCGACATCAATCACTTCCTCAAGAGGTAAGAAGCAAAAAAAAAAAAAAAAAAAAAAACCAGAATGGTGAAAAGCATTTGCCACATAAATACCAATACATCATAAATTACTTATAATTTTGTT
This sequence comes from Nephila pilipes, assembly GCA_019974015.1. Taxonomy (NCBI): domain Eukaryota; kingdom Metazoa; phylum Arthropoda; class Arachnida; order Araneae; family Nephilidae; genus Nephila; species Nephila pilipes. The sequence continues at coordinate 2,392,770 of BMAW01098640.1, read as the reverse complement.
GGTCAAGAATAATTATATTTTCTAATTACAAGTCTATAACATTTGACTTGCTGTGATAGTGTGAGATTGGTTGGGAAAAGACTGAGCATTGTTATTTTAAAATATGCTTTAGATAGTTTTTTTTTATGTAATACTTTATTTATAAAGTTTTAAGTACAAATATGTAATTTTAAGTAATTAAGTTTTCACACCTAACTATTTTTACTTCATGAGAATAAAGGGTTTTTTTATTCATTCATTTATTGAAAACTTTTAAACATTACCTATCTTTACATATAATATTTTGTTTCATTGATTTCCTTTAAATTCTTTTCTCAAATCTTATTTTGATCTTTTTTCTAAATTACTTAAGGAAAATCTTTTTGTAAAAATATATAAATTAAATTATTCAATAAAAATGAATTTTCCACATTGGTACCTTCTTTCTTTCTAATATCTTGAAGCAAAAAAACAATATTTATTTGTATTCCATAATTCTTTCTTCAATAAATTCATCTTCTGTTAGAAAAAAATTAAACTGCTAAAGTTCTCTTTATGTAAATTAAGATAAATTTATTTTTCTTTGCCGTTAAGCTTAGGGGTAATGTAATACATAGTGAAAAGTATATTAATTAACGTATTTGAAAAAAAAATAGAAACAGCCCAGCCAAATATAAAATTAATAATTTCTCTTGTTTCTATGTATAATTGGTATACCTAAATTTCGCAATGAAACTGCGATGAAACAAATACTCCTTGAATTAATATAGTGATAGAAATATTAGATATTTTAATAAAAAAGATAATGGTCTCGAGATTAATTCTGATCAAAATTTTTATACCTTATTCCTTTTTTTTTGTTATTCAAAGTGACTAAACAAAATAATAATACCATATACATAAGACAATTATTCGTGTAAAGTTAAATTTTTATATTTAGAAAAAAATAATTTCTGCAAAGAAACTTTTAATTTAAAGGCCCTAAGGTGTATTAAGCAGAATGTTTAAAAATTAATTTTTTTTAATAAATCATAATTTTTATCAAAAAAGTTGAAATACATTAACAAACGAATTTTATTAAGATTCAAGTACAAACGAGTGATTAATTTGACTATGGAATGTAGATTTGTACTAGACTTTACATAGCAGTTTTACGGATTTCCTTAATAAATATCATTATCCTAAGCAAATTAAGATGATTAGTGTTAGGTAGCTCTCATAAAGGCCAATTTTTGATAAATTTAATATGAATAGATTTGATTTTTTTTTTAAATTGTCAAATTTTTTTTTAATTATTTATAACTGAATAACTCAGTAATTTGTCCACCATTTGAAAAAAATTATAAAAATAGATAATATTGATAAAGAAATAGATAGAATGTAACTGAAATTTAGAAATAAAATCTCATGTGAACATAAAAAAATAACGTTTTATAGGTGTTGTTTTACTGTGTTATTTGAAATGATTCTTACAAGTCATCAACGCTTGAAAACAATCTCAAACAAAATCGTTATACTTAAGATAATAGATTGTTATAACATTTCATGAAATGATAACGCTAAAATAAAACCAAAAATAAATATTTGATCAAATGAAAGGTTTCTGAATTCTCATAACTTTATTTTAAGAAAATGGATCTGAGACAATATATACTTCATCATAACTATTTCGTTACAATGAAAATTTTATATTTTTAGAAGGGTTTTTGCTAAATTGAAGTAGACAATAAATAAAAAGAGTTGCTTTCACAGTATATAACATCATAACTTTATTTTGATTTTTATATGGAACAAAATATTTTATCCTTCATGAGGAGGTAGTTTTAAAGCTCGTTTATCAAAAAGCGGTAACGGCAATGTCATATGCTGCACTTTGTGAAAAAAATATTTTTTTTGTTTAGTTGATATTTTCTATCAATCTTCATCTTAACCTCATTCTTAAAACTTCTCAGGACACGTTTCTTCATTTTCCGAAATAATATTGTTTCTCAAATTTTATTTGTTTTCTCTTAATTGATAATCCATTAAGGAATTTTTCATTTAGATAGTTGAAGCCTAATTATCAAGCCAAATGCGGGGCGCCTTTTAATAATTTTCTTTTTAAACTTTAGCCCATATTTTCATACAAAATGATTCCTTATCATCCCTTTCTCAAATAAAATAATACTTAATCAGACATTAATATTATAAATAAGTAATACGTACACACACACACATGCACACACATATATATGAGGGTTAATTCACATTCTGTTTTTTTTATTTATTCCCTCTGAATAATGATATTTTCAATAAATATAAACAAACTGCTATACTTTTATTGCATTTACTTAAGAGAGATATTTCAAAGGAGGGAAGTAGACCACATTTAAATTGTGTTATTATAATTGATCAAATTAAGTTTCATGAACTAAACTATAATTGTTATAAACTAACTATTGAGACAAACAGAAAATGTAATTACATTGAGTATTTTGTTTTAAAACATAAATTATCATTTTGCATACAGCTAATTTTTGTCATTTTCCATAACCTTAAGAGCTGCTTAGAAAGCATTCTTACGAAAAATAAGTATTTTTTTAGAATACAGCTTGGCACCTGAAATAAAATTAGCATATTTTGTGTCTTATATTTCTTTTTTTTTTTTTTTCATTTTATTTATCTATCATTTAACATTTTAGATAAAAGAATAAATTTTCGTATCAAAATTTAAATAGAATTTATTTATTTTATCTAATATGATAATAAATTAAGCAGATATTTATTCAGCTGAACACTTTTAAAGGTTGCGTAACTTATTTACTACAAATGTAAAAAACGCCTTAGGTAAATTCAAGTATTTTGCATTCAATTTTAATTATTTTCATTCACCAAGAATATATTTCTTTATTTTAATTATCTCTTTTTTACCGTCATAACTTTCAACCAAATATTACAAATAAAAATATCTAGATCTTATTGGATAACTTTCAATCGATTATTAGACTAAGAAAAATATTTTAAAGTAATTATTTGATTTTTTAAACGGATTAAATTCAACTTTATTCTCAAAAAAACTTTTTTTTTCGGTTTCATTACCTACCACTTTACTGTATTACTTTCAACCGCTTTATTTGTTAATATATTCAACAAATTCAGTGCTACTTGCTTGGAGAGTCAATTCTCAACTGTAAGAGGTGACAATAAAAGAAAGGCAATTACTGTGCAGAACACGTTTTTGTCCAAAGAAGAATTTGTATCCCAAGTGTCCTCCTTTAACAGGGAAAACAAGGAAACTCAGTTCCTTTTTTCCCTGGGTGTACCCAATCCAACAGTCATAAAACAAGAACAACGAGAAGCAGGGCGCCAACAACAAACGCCAAATAGGTCTAAGACACATAAAAATAAGTCGTTTCACTGTAAAGTGGCGTCTTTGTCGGTAAAATCGCAAATTCGTATCGAACAAAATCTTTGCAGACAATGCTGGAAAGATGCCTAAATGAAAAAGCAAAATTTTGGTTTGAGCTGGTACAATTTACTTACAGGTTTTGTATGTGAGAGCTGAGAGAGTTTTATTTACTTAATTGAACCAACATCTTTCTAATTTTAAGTTCAAATAAAAATAACAAATGTTATATTAGACTACATTTTGAAAGGATTTTAATGAATGCTCTAAATATTTTGCAACATGCATTAAATATTATAGTGCATGAATAGTTAAAAGGAAACAGATCTGCGTTTGTAATATTTTCTTTAATCAACAAAAGAAAGTGTCACAGTTTCAGACAGAAATACTGTTATCATCCTTAAGTTTGGTGACAGATTTTAAAATTGTTCATGTAGTGCCTGAACTTTAATTTAGTCTTAAAACAAAATTACGAATCACTTTAAAAACATTAATACGATGTAAATTAATGTTTAATAAATATTTGCATTGATACAAAGTTTGAAATATTTGTACAGAAAACAATCAGTTAACGATTTATAATATATTGTATTATAAATTAAAATTTTTCATAGACTCTACTTTTGTACATACGTAGAATTTTTCATACTTTCTTATAAGATGAAATAGAAAATGACAGGAATTAAATTTGAAAATTTTAAAAAAAATGCCATTTCTAAATTTTCTTTTTTAAGTTAAAACTAATTTTATTGAAAAGTAACCAAACAAAACTGAAACTACTATATTAACTTTCCCTTTCATAAGAAAGATAATTTTAAAAATGTATAACAATATGTTGAAAATAATTTAGAATGATAAAATATTTATGCATGTAATATTTTCTTATAAAGTAAAGTCAATAAGACTTTGAATTATATACCCTATAATAATAAAAAATTATACAACTAAAATTACGGAATATATATGTATAAATATACGAAGTATTATAAGTATAAATATTTATAATCATATTATTATTTGAAAGATGCATTTGATAATAAAATTAGACAAAAGAAAAGCTAAAATGCATTCAACAGAATTTCATGAATTTTATGGAAAAAGAAATGCATTTTAAAAATTGATGTAGTAAATGTCTTTTAGCTAGTATGATGTATAAATTGTTTCAATATTAAAGATACTTTTTAATTACATAAACCTTCTCTAATAGTAGTTTTGCTTAAACATATAATTTACCACATTTGTTAAGTATTAAAAGATAAATTTAACATTCGATTCGGAGAAAAAATGACTGAATCACATCATCAATCAGTTTATATATATAAACTTGCAACTTAGAAAAATATGATTAATCAAATAAAATTAATTTTACTTATACAGCATAAACTATTTAATTCATATTTTCATCGGTGTAATATATCATTCGAAGTTTAAAATGTTAAAAATAAGAATAATTATTTCATATCTTTCAATATTCCATTCTGTTCTAACTTTAATATATTTTCAGGAGTTCTTAATTTTTCACAATTAATAGAAAATGATTGAATTTTTATTTTTTGGAGTCTTACAAATTTACATTCTATCATCCCATTTTAATATATTTTAGTATTTGATATCTTAGTTCAATCCCAGCGTATAATATTTTAATATTATTTTTATAAAACGTTTGAAATTATTTAGCATCCCAGTAAATAAAACAAGACCTACATTTGTTATTGAATAATATTTACATGAGACGTTAATGAATACTATAAACACTAATCAATTCATGTTTCTCATTCATGAAATAAAAAAATCTTTGTGATCTTAAGTTTACAAAAACCATTATGAGAAAACAGTTATACTGTGAGTAGAAATAACAGATTTTGTATCACGATGTATATAAAATTGCTCGTAATATGAATTAATTTTTAGTGTGAATGATGATTATTAATCAAATAAAGTTAAATATCCTGTAAAGTAGCGGTATCCCACAGCATTCTCATTCAAACTTTTGTAATGATTTAATTATGTATAAACTTATGTAATGATAATATTAAAGTTCAAAATTGATTTCTGTAAGGTTAATAAATACTTATATTTATTCTTCTTTGCTAAATATATAAACTGATACAAATGTATGAATATTAAACAGGTAGTCAATTTTTTAAAGAAAGTTTAAAGAGTTGCATTCTAAGTTATATCTCTACTTAAGCTAAATATTAATGATAATTAATTCATGTTTTTCTCTTATTATTGATTATACATTTTTTGTTAGCAATGGTAATTTTTTTTACAATTAAGATATTTCCTATAATATACGATGTAAAGGTAATTATTATACAAATATAAATATTAAAAATAATTTCATTCCCATAACCTCTCTTGTACCATTTCAGAGGAAATGCCCACATTCATACGAATATTTCCCGACCAAATCCACATGCCCGGTCAATTAGTGTCCTTACATTGTTCTGCAAGTGGCTCACCACTCCCACAAATATCATGGACACTGGATGGCGAACAACTGTCGGAATCAAGACGTGTAAAAACCGGAGATTACGTACATTTAGACGGCTCTGTTGTCAGTTATGTCAACATCACCGACCTTGCTGTATCAGACGGAGGACTTTACGGCTGTGAAGCTCGAAATGACGTCGGGACAGTCAGTCATTCTGCTAGGATCGATGTGTTTGGACCACCTTTTATTAGACCAATGGGTAATTTAACTGTCGTGGCAGGAACTACAGTCACTATAAGATGTCCTGTATCAGGTTATCCTATTGACAGAACCTACGTGGAGAAAAGTAAGTAAATTATGAAACACATGCACTCAATATATAAAATTAATTTACGTGTAATTAAAATATTATGTTATATATATATATATATATATATATATAATTTAATATCAAGAAGATGTGTTATTTGCAGGTTATAATATTCTAATCAACATCAAAAATTCATTAACTTTAGGAAAGTTTATATGCATCTAGAATCAAAATAAATACAATTATACATATGCTGGTATTAAATGATTAATTTCAAATTGGATAATATACAATTAAGTTAATTATATTAGAGTCTGGATGAGGCACATTATTCACTTTACACAAAGCTGTAATGAAAATTATAAAATTTTAAAATTTAGATAAAATGATGAATAATAAGTTTCTCAAAGAAAGATTACTTGAAATAATATTTAACTAACAATTAAAAAAAAGTTTAGTAGTAAACATAATAACAAATTATTTATTAATGCGTTAAAAGTAAAAAAGAATTTAACAATATATGCACTCAAAAACTAGTTATAATTTTAATGTCTTTGTTTAAACAGTAGTTTATATTCAGCATATATAATAAATTTCTTAAATACTGTTTCTTATACTTCTAGTTGGTTATACATTACGAAAAAAAACGTTTCTTAAATAAAATGTACTTGTTAAACTGATTTATATTGCTCATATCTTTCAATCTTTGAATATAAATTGAACAAAAACTCCAAATACATTGATTGTGTGTATGAAATATTATTAGAAAATATTGTATATAAAACAAAAAAATTAAATAATCATCCTTATTAAATACTACATAAAACGTCAATGTTTGCTTATGTTACAGAAAAATGCAGTAAAATTATTTAAACTTTGTTTGTACCTTTATTTTAAATATTATGATTTAAGCAAAAATTTTAAAAAAAAACGCAACTGAAAGTAAAAATTAAAAAATTGATATCTTTGAAAAATGAAATGAAATTTTAAGACTCGACTTATAATTCAGCATTACGCGAATTAAATAACTTAATGTTTTTTAAATCTCTATGAGTTAAATGGAAAATTATACATTGAGTTATTTTCAATAACAAAGCAATGGAAATACGATCAAGGTTTTGAAGAAAATACAAATTTGAAATTTGATTGTAGTTATAAAAGATTATTTGAAAAATCTTTACCATGAAAATAATTCTTTAAAATGGATAGATACTGCTATAAGTGAGTAATATACAAATATTGCTTTGTAAAGAAATAAATTTAGCATTTATTTTCATCGCTTCAAGTAAAGCAAAATTTCAGTGTATCTTCCATATAATTAATCAACGAAAAAGAGAGTAAAAAAAAGCAAAAAAACCCATTTGGACCTCTGCTAGATCGTGTGTTTAATGAGTTCCAAAGGATAAGCAACTATTTTAGTGCAACATTTATCCCGAATTTCCCCTTCTCATAAATCAAGAGCAAAAAAATTTTCATCTGAAAAGCAACAACAAACAAAAATACAGCTTAGATTACTACAGTATACGAAATGCAAAAGCCAAGTTAAAAGGCATCACGTGCGAATCTATCATTAGTAACGGGTTGTCTCTTTTATGGCTAACCGTTAATTCCACTAATGGCCGAATTCATTATAAATAAATGTGCTAATGAAACCTTTCATTATATGCGTCAACAACTTGTGTTGCAGAAGCATTCACTTAAAAACAAACCTTCAATATGTTTGAATAAGTGAATTGAAGGTTAGAATAATAAGTATTAGAACAAATATTGATTTTTTCTTTATATTTTTTGTTCAAAAGATTAAAGCAAAATATTTATCAACATTAATAAAAACTGGGGTTATTATTAAAGTGAGTGATACAGTTACATACAACATTTTGTATCAGGTAAATAGATAATAAATGCTCCGATAAAACACATGAATATTAATAATGCAAATGCGTTTGCATGGAATCACATATCTGATTGTATGAAACTTATATAAATATATTTTTATATCACTGTTATGTTTTTGAATTAGTTTTCATTAATATAGGATGAATTGTTTGATTTAAATGTAATTCGTTTGTTTAAAATTTAGATTTAAATTGAAATATATTCATATTTCAATTTCTTCTATTTTACACAATGCATGTCTCTAATTAAATTTTAATGCAAATAGAGAATAAGTATCACGAATATAACATTTTCAGGAAAAAAGTAACTCTATCTTTACTGATAGCCTATGATATTGTGACGGCTCTATCTGCGATCTTGTCAGTAACAGTCCTTTTAGGAAATTTTCGGGACTTAGTAATTATTTTTATTAGAAAGCTTCCTCCGAAGAAGAGAACGTGCTCATGTAAATAAAGACTGATATTTATATAGTATAAACTTTCAGGAGAGAGAGGGGGAGAGGAGAGTTAGTATAGACTTCTAGCTGAGCAGTAAATAAATTGAGTGTCTTAGAATATGTCTAGACCTCCTTCCAACCAAATACCCTTACAATATGATTAATAAAATATAATTGCTATTGGTTAGAGTTTTCTTAAAATCCAATGCACATATACAATTAAGATCACATACATTTTGAGAATTCTTGTTAGTGACACCTGAAAACGGACTCATGCAGTTTTATACTTTTCGACAAAAATAATAAATCTCATCAAATTCATTGTAATTTTTGTAGAAAAATAATTACTAGCAGGGTATTTTACCAATAATTTTGGTAAAATACCGTGCATAAACAAATTTTATTCTAATACTATAATCCATTATGGTCAGCTTAAAACATATAATTATCATTTATAGCAACGAGCAGAACTATTTTTCATGTATTTTATACAGAAAAGAAAATGAGTTCTGTCCATATACACTGGTTATCATAAATTAAGGAAAATTCACAAAAATCGCGATAACTCAAGAAATTACACATGGAATTTTATGAAACTTACCCACAATATACAACACATAGTAAGGTATTAAACAACATAAAAAGAAATTATCAGACATTAATAGTAGTATAGAAATTAGCACATGTATAAAATAAACAAATTGGAAGTATCGGTTTGCAATAGAAAAAGTACCTTTAATATGGAATATGATTGCCTCTAGAAGCAATACAGCACAAACAGCGATGTGTGATGCTTTCAATTATGCGGTCTATCAGTTTAATAGGAAGTGAGAGCCATTGCTCTTGTAAAGCAGATGCAAGCGCGGCAAGGGTCTGAGGGGGCGGATTGATGGCAGATACACGCCTCCCTAGAGCATCCCAAACGTGCTCGATAGGATTCAAGTCCGGGGATCGAGCTGGCCACTCCATGCGCGTAATTGTTTCCTGTTGAAGATAATCATCAACAATGCGAGCTCTGTGTGGTCTTGCATTATCGTCCTGTAACAGGAAGCAATCACCAATCGCCCCGGCATATGGGCGCACATAAGCATCAAGGATGTTGTCTCGATAAACCTGAGCATTCACGGTTCCCCTTGGAAAGACATGGAGGTCTGTGCGCCCTCCTAAGGATATGCCTCCCCAAACACAGACACTGCCTCTTCCGTATGCATCTCTTTCACGGATGTTTGATGGATGATAACGGGTCCCAGGTTCTCTCCATATCAAATAACGTCTACTGTCACTTTCTAGACGAAACCTGGACTCATCCGTAAAGAGAACAGGCCTCCATTGATCTGACGTCCAGTGGACATGTTGTCGGGCCCACTGCAAACGGTCTCTCCTATGGCGTGATGTGAGCGGCACGCAAATGGCTGGTCGTCTCGCATACAGACCACCTTCGTAGAGCCTTCTGCGCACAGTTGACGTTGACACCAACCTTCCGGTGGCTGCAGCAAGAGAGGATCTAAGATGTGTCGGAGTAGCGGTTCTATTCCTGCGTGCACTTAATGTCAAATATCGGTCATCGGCACTGGTCGTAACAGTTGGCCGTCCTTGACTGAACCTCCTAGATGCCGAATCTGTGGTTTGAAATTGCCTCCAAAGTCTATGAACCACAGATGGACTCACATTTAGCCATCTGGCCACTTCTGATTGACTCTGCCCTGCCTCTAGTCTCCCGATGGCTCTCCATCGTAGTTCTTCAGGCAAATGATGCCTAGAGGTCATTATTACGAATTGGCTATCTCAGATTTTCAATGTCGCAATCACAGTAAAATTTGTGTGCTTTCTCTCAAACTTGGACTTTTATGCTCCAGGCAGATGACGTACGCCGAGTGCATCGTCACTAATTTGCATATTGCAATTTTACTCAGCTACTCTTAGTGGACAACATATGCAAATTTTGCACGGTTTGGCTTACTTTTGAAAGAGTTATCGCTATTTTTTTGATTTTTCCTTAATTTATGATAACCAGTGTAGTAAGAAGATTGGCTAAAAAATAATATTTATTTAGAAACATATTTTGACAAATATATATTTTGCCTCCTTCAATGTATTCCCCGTGGGTGTCCACATATTATCCAATTCTTACTTTCTATTTATCAAGAGCGGTTAATTTATGTTAAGGAGTGTCGGAACGTCAAATTCTTCAAAAAATCATGATTTGAGATTTTTTTCATCTTCAAATTGTATAGCTTTTCTCCTTTCCAAAGATACCTTAGTTTTATCTCTACGGTAATTAGAAGCTTCAAAAACTTATTTTTAAATAAGCATTGAAATAGGCCACGCTCATTTAACGGGCCAAACAATGTAAACAACACACATTCTTTTTGGACGATAGTTCAATGTGCTACTCTAAATGATTTCTTTTTTTTAAACTTTCGCTATAAACTGAGCCGTCTTCCTTTTTTTGCATTAGCTCATAAGAAGTTTCACTGTATCTGTGACGGATAGATATTTGTTTACATTCACATAAGCACGTTTCAGTTCGATTACGAGCTTGTTCTTTTTAGTTAGTGTTTGTATCAAAACGTACAGCTAAATTATTTTAAATTGTCGTTTTCAAGCGATTTTATCATGCCTAGATCAAAGACAAGGGTATTTACAAAAAAGGAAAGGACATTTTAACAAAGGCAGATATGAAAAAGGGAATGTATGTAACTAATGACTCGTCCACAGGAAATAGTGATGATGTAGCAAACCATTCCAAGGAAGAAATAAGTGTATCTTATAGTGAAAAGAAAGTAAACTGTATGGATACATCATATTCGAATGATGCTCAATCTGTTTTCAGAAATGTTATTATGGAATTATGGATATCAATCTTTTAGCCTGTACATTTTTGAAGCTGTGAAATGTTTAAATTCTGGTAAACAAGGAATTAGATTGCTACTACATGAAAAAAACTGCGATGAAGCTCAATTTGATTTAAAATGTTCTTCTTGTAATTATAAATATACTCTTTTCAAATTCTAAGCAATGTTACAATAATTATGAAGTAAATAATGGGTTAGTTTATTCCATGCGATGCATAGGGAAAGGGGCTGAATCTGCAATAATGTTTCGCGGTATTATAAATCTCCCACCACCATCTACAAAATTTAATAATATTTTAGTGCACGCAGCTAGAGAAACTTGCATTGAGAGTATGGAAGAAGCAGTTGATGAAAATGACGGAGGAAGAAACATTGCTAATTTGGTTGATGGTAGCTGGCAGAAACGAAGCTTTTCATAGAAGAATGGTGTAGTGACCGTTACAAGTGTGGTTACTGGCAAAGTAACTGATGTGGAAATATTATCCAAACATTTCATTTGTGCGAACAAAATAACCATCTTCAAAACTGCAAAAACAATTTTGATGGTTATAGTGGCCAAATGGAGGTGAAAGGAGCTCTGTCAATTTTTCGCCGTTCTGAATCGAAGTACAACATTCGATACACAAAATACTTAGGTGATGGAGACTCAAAGGCGTATGATTCCAGTATAGAGAACAATGTGTATGGGAACCAGTGTTCAGTGACAAAATTATAATGTCTTGGACATGTAATCAAGAGAATGGGAACACGTCTTCGGTGCTTGAAAGCAAAGATGAGAAGTCAAAAGCTTTCAGATGGTAAACATTTGTTTGGATAAAACAGGCTGACAGAGGCAGAACTTGACCGTCTAGCCATATGGAGATTACTGTCTAGCCATGTGGAGAAAATGTTTCAGTGTAAATTATATGCGATAAGCCGTATGGGCAATATTTTTACACAAACTGTCTACTGATGAAAAATCTCAGCATGGACTTTGCCCATCAGATGCGATACATCGTGCAAGTTTAAAAAGGCAGAATTGATTGGGGAAGCTTATCATAATAAAAACAGTAAGACAGTTTACCTTTTGCTGTTGTGGAGGCTATGCGATCCATTTTTAGGGATTTATTCATTCCAGAACTATTGAAAAAATGTTTCTATTGCTGTACACAAAACCAAATGAGAGTGTAAATAACGCTATATGGTCTCGTATACCAAAGAAAACATTTGTGCATATAAAAGCCTTCTCTTTAGGTCCATATGATGCTGTATCTTCGTTTAATATAGGTAATGTCTCAAAACTACAAATTTTAAGAAAATTGAACATTGAACCTGGTTACTACATGATACAGACAATGAAACGTCTCGACAAAGAGAGCCTGTTGAAAGCTAGATACTCTTGTTTACAAAAAACAAAAGATGTTAGAAAAGAAAAAAGGCTTAAGAGGAAAAGAGAGGATGATGAAATTTAAAAAAATATTGATAATTTAAAGTATGGGGCTAGAATGTTCTGATAGGTAAGTACTTTTACATTAAAATTCATTTTCCTCAAAATGTGAACTTTTCATGTTCGATGTACCTTTTGTAAGAAACAACTCTTCATATGTAAGTAATTTTTGTAGGGCATGTTCATAATACTTGCTAATATATTCTGAAATGAGCTTTTTGTAAAAAAAATTGAAAAATGTATTTTTCGCAATTTTTTTATTTGAAAAAAGAGTGTGAAATTTGACTATGTATGAAATAATATTTTGTAAATTTATTAAAAATTCAAAATTAGCTAAAAGCTCATTTAAGTATTATGAATAAGATATATTTTATTTGTGTGAAAAGTTTCAAACTTGTATCTATAATAGATTTTGAGAAAAGGTGCATTGAAAGCAGCAAATTTAACATTATCGGTATAGGAGGTTTCGATTCCCCTTACAGTTTTAATAACCGTGATATTTTCCCTTTCACATCCATCGAACTTAAAATGGGCTCCTTTAAGCACAGTTTTTATTTTGGAGACAAGAGAAAAGACTCAAGATGCTAAATCAAGAAAATATGGAAGATATTTCAGTATTGCAATCCATTTTTTTACCAAAAACTACTTCGCTTAGAACATTGTGTGCTTAGGAATGCAGAATGAAAACAATTTGCTAGTGTTCTAGGCATTATTTTCTAACTCTTTCTCCAAATCAAACTTTCTTTTTAGTAATGCCAGTTCAGGTTATCTGGCCAATTTTTTTCGCATTATCGTTGGTTCTCGAAACGGCCAGTCGCTCAGAGCATTCGTCAGCTTCCACTTAATCACGATCTTCAGTGAATCTTTTGTATCACTCAAACACTCCCGAACAGAACATAAATCTTCTACATAAGCCCAAGAAAGTACTGTAAGTACTCCGGTTTTTATTTGTTCACCCAAAATTTCAAATTCCCAACCTATTCTCTTTTAGAATTCAACATTTTAACAGAAAGCGTGGGGAGATACAAGCATAGTTAATCCCTACTGGCGAAACTCAAAGGATCTGACAGTGATGGGATTTACTCTGCAGCCTCAGATACACGTCCATGGTCATCACCCCCAGTCTGACATTTGATTATCGGTCGTTCAAAAGAATCTCAAAGCCAGTCCCGTTACTTTACAGACAGACTTTGCAGATTATTTGCTTGACTTTGTTTCCATAAGACAAAAAGAAATTGCTTGACAAATATAACTTTCTGATATAACTTTTTGACAAACATATAAGGTATTATCGTAACTGAATTATATGATTTAAATTAATCAGAGTCCTTATAGGGGTTATTGATTTTAGAAATGTCCTCTGTCATTAATCATTCCTAATTCAGATTCCTAATATATAATTATTTTGCATCTTCCAAAACAAAGAAGATAAATTCATATATTTCTTTAAGAGGCCAAATTACCCCAATTTTTACTTGTTTTATCATCAATATTATATTTATTTCAAAGAAGCATTAACAAACAGCCTCATTTTGAAATGTCTGTAAATGATATTTGTACTTAAAGCATTAAAAAGTAGATGGAATAATCAAACTGCTACTTTTATATTTGACCTAAAAATACGATCGTACAGTTGCATTACTTTATTTTAAATAATAAAAAATCCTTTGTAATATTTTCACATTTTTGATGCACAACAGTTCTTAATGTTTTAATATATATTTAAATACTTGCACTTAATTTTTGAAAAAAATTATACATCTGTTGAATAATGACTATCAACTGTAAAGTTTTATTTGAATTATTGAATATTTTGTTCAGGATATTGTCTACATTCATAATATGGTCTAAATAGTTTAACATTTATTCTAATTTGTTAATATTGAAGAAATATTTTCCTGTTTTTTAATGAAAATAAGCATAAACAGTTTTTCATTTTTATTACAATTTCATTCAACAATCAATATTCTATGTTCAAAAGAAACGCCAAAAATTTAGTAAGTATTTAATTTATTTCAGAACTTTTTATTGAATAAAACAATTTTTCAAATGATTTTAAAAAAATTTCATTCATAATCCTTTGCAAATATATGAACCTAAAGATTACAATAAGTATCATATAATAGGAAATATTGTTTTACGATAAGTGAAACAACATTTCCTATTTACTTTGGTCTCAAAAGTAAAAATAAAGTATAAAGTGTGATGTCGATTTTAATTTTCTTTGATGGGATGTAATTCTGTAACAATAACAAAAAAATTCAGTTTTTCTATTTGTATTAAGAGTTGATAATTTTCTATAAAATATCAGAGAGTAATGTATTTGACAAGATGATGTCCAACAACGTCCCTCAGGATAAATATTTATTGATTTTTGGAAAACTAAGTGCTTTTTATTCTCTTCAAATACGTTTATTTTGACATTCAAGTAATGCGCAAGGTATTTTTTTTTTTCATTAGAAAATAGTGCAAAGTGAAAAACCGTTGCATAAACAACTATTTTTTTAAGTGCAATAATTTTTAAAGTCAATTAAATTACTAAAAACTAAGTATTTTGAAAGAATATAACAGATATTTTCCAAAAAAAAATACATTATTTATAATATTGTTTTGTCTACTAAGGTGATAACTATTACACTTTTTTAAAAACAATCCTGAATAGTGATTATTGAAAATAAATACATTGGTTGTAAAACATTTATAACAATTATTGTGAATATTTTAAAAATAACATTTCAATGTATAGCATATTTGATTTGTGTACTGTATTATATTATTAAATTATTATATTTTTAAATTTTACCTTTTGCCCTTTTCTCAACTATTTGTATTCTTTAAGCATTTCTTTGAAAAATGATTAGATTGTACAACAACAATTGATATTGTATTCAAAAGAATGTATGCTTCTTTTTATTGTTTGTTACTCAACGTTGAAATATCTACAAACTGATTTATATAAATATTTTAAATTATCCTAGATTCTTTATTCATTCACTTATCTATTTTACCTTACTTTAACAAAGAAGTATATTTTACAGTGGTGAAATAGTTCAAAATCTATTTCTATAGAAACAGGCTTACATCTGCAACGTATAAAATCTGTTCATTCAATGCTCTTGTGATTCAAATCTGATGTAGAAATGATAAACGAAACAAATCTGTGCAAATATTATGAATCAACTATGGTGAAACAGTTACAGAACCATTGAACATAAACGCCCGAGTTTCAAGTCAATATTTATTTAGGTTCACATCGAACGGCAGAACTTGGATATACATGTCTCTTATTGGCTTACAAAAGAGTCGCATATCCCAAAGGGATATCTAAATGCAAATAAGTAAGTGAAATCGCTCGATCCCGACTTTATTGCTCTTTTTCCGTCTCAAAATGTTTCTCATAAAGCTCATACTTCATTGAAATATCAATTTAAAATAAGAGTTATCAAAGAAAGAGCCTCGACATTAACGTCGGTTATAATGCAAAATAAATGTTATGATGTATGAATGACTCTAATTCTGTTTCATAAAATTGGCTACTTTTATGCCAAGACGATATTGAATAAATTGAACTGCACTTTTATAGCATTTCATTGTCTCTAACTTTAACGTATTTAAAGGGCAATATAATTATGCTTTTTATAAAATTGGTTGAAACTGTACGAAGTATAATGGCAGCTGAAAAACTATTTTAAAGTTGCACTTTAGAACAAAAATAAAAGATTAAATTGCGGTAATAGCTGTTTTTATTTTTTGAATTTCTCGTAAGTTCTCGCACATTTGAACAAACAATATATTCTATGCACAACCAAGAATTCTTTTAAAATGAAATCAATTTAATACATTTCTAACAATATATAAATGAAATGGAGTGATTTACGAAACTTCTTAAGATTAGCATTACACTAAACATCTTTTCTGTATGAATAATATATTCTTTGAAAATAACATACATATTTTTGCAAAATAGATAGAATTTCATCTTTTTCTTGAATTCATGATGATGCCTGGTATAATATTGCCTTACGTTTGTAAGTAAGATGTAGAAAAATTTATTAAAACATTCAAAATATATTAATTATAAATGATATTATTGTTGAATGCTATGAAGTAATGCTCTTTATTTAAATCTTAAATGTGTTATATAATTATCTAGAATACCTAACATTGATTAATAAATGTTTGAAAGTTTTATTTTGTTTGATTTCAAGACTTAATCATTTAATGTACTTTGCATTTGACATAATAATTATGTAAATTTGCGCTCTTCAATATTATATGCTATTTTTTACTATATTACATGTCGTTATATCTACATATCTCCCTAAAATCGTATTGTTTTCTTCCAATAATTTTGTGCCAAACTCATTTTCTTTTAAGTAATTGAGCTTGTATTATTATTATGAGGGATTATACCGCAAGGTCTTAATTATTACTAAGAAATAACAGAGATATCTGCATAAAATTTTTTGGCATATGAATTGATCCTTTTGTACAAATCGTTGTAGTTTACAGCAATTAATGTTGATTTGTTTGGCTTCAGGAAGCCGTTGATTAAAGAAACTCGCTGAGTGGAGAAGATAGAGTTCAATCCCTTTTATACCATAACGACCATCTGAAAGTCAAGAAACGTTTAGAGAAAGGCAAAAACCTGGTCGGTGATGACGTAGAGAAATATTTACAATAATAAACACTAATTAAGTTTCTATCTCAGTTATTTTTAGTTATCATTAAAACTTAACGATACTGTAGTTCACTTCAATTTATAGCTTCCTATAATCACACAAAGCAACATTATTAGCGATAATTTATAGCAATATGTGCATAAAGAACGATTAATATGCAAAACAGGATTCATCCAGATACCTCCTCTATTTCTTAGTAATGATTAAAACTTTATGATACTCCTCGTACGTATTAGGTTTAAAGTTTTATTTACCGTAAACTTGACTAAAACCTTTTTAGATTTTTTATACAAAAAACGGTTTCTCATAAATTATAAAGCGCAAACTAATACTTTTGTCTGAAATCAGTGTAAATATTGATTTTTTTTTCAATTGTGCTTTTTAATGAAAACTTTAAAAAAAAAACTGAATCTTTCTTGCAGTTCTCTGTATCAAAAGAAATGTTATTTTATATTAAGAAACTAAACTCACTGTAAAAGAAATTAACTGAATTTTCATCAAAGATGTATATACTTACATCAAATGAATACATTTCGATTAATTATTTTTAAGGTGTGCAAGCTGCATTCCTTTGCTTTACTCAAACATTTATTAATTTTGTTTAAAATTCAAAATAAAGCATGAGAAAAAACATCATTTTTAAAATAAAATCCTAGTAATTACACAGACTAACATTATTAGTCAGATTGAATTTTATGTGTATCATTACGATCATTATCATATCAAGATAAAAAAAAATTGATAGTATTTAGAAATAATAACTCGTTTGAATCCAGATAAAAAAAATGTAGTTTAAAAAAAAAGAAAACAAATATCAATATTGAAAAGCCTTATATTAGACGAGATTATTAAAAATTATATTAAAAAACCTTGTGTGAATACAATAAATAAATTCGTACATTTTGCTATTACAATTCAGGATCATTATTTACAGTTTATTATCTTCTTTGATGATATGTTTGTTACTTTTTCTCTAACTAATTCGATAAATATTACTCAAACAAATATAATATATTTACAAAAACATTCCAGTTAATTTTTGCAGTTGTTTTGAAGTATTGATTTATGATTAATATTAAGAATTAATGATTTAATAGGATACAGGAAATTTTTATCAAACTGGTTTGAGTAAAATGTGTGAAGCATGTTCATTTGTCCATCGTGTGCTATTTCTTTAATTACTTCTAATTTCCCTTTTCATAGCATTAAAAATATTTTTATCAGTGGATATAAGTAAATTGTAATTTCATTTTGTAATTTCGAAACAAATAAAATTAAAGATAAATGATGAGATGTGCAAAATTATCTTAACTTACTTATAAATTTATTAATATGCTTAAAAAACGTTAAAATTACAAATAACTACTTAGGGGATAGTGAATAAAATATTTTTACAATAACCTAATTTCCTGTATAACTTACTATTATTAATAGTAAGAAGAATGTTATATATGCTTATATTTCCTATAATCATGAATTAAAATATTTACTTATAGGTAATTCAAGTGTAAGTGTTTCTCTTATTTCAAGCAAAACTATCTAGCAGCAATCATTTATTTAATTAAAATATTTTTCAAATAGCAAAACAAAAATATTAATATTCAGCAATCATTTAAACATTTTATTCATTATCAAAACAATCCGCTTTTCATTGATGTAGTAGATTAAAAGATGCAGTTTGCATACTGAGCAAATATTTTGATAATTATCTTTATATTACTCTCTTAAAATTTTGAAAACATATTTTATAAACTTTTTGTTGAAATCATTTAAAAGTAGAAAGTCAGTATGGTAATGTTATTAAATTACTTTTGAATCAACAAAGATAGTTTAAATCTCTCCGTGCAAGTGAATCAGTGTGTTCTCGTGTATTTTAGAAATATTAGTTTTTAATAGAAAAGTTATATTGATACTGGTGAAATTTAAGAATTTCCATTTGAACACTCGCTCTTTGAATCGCAAATACGAAATTTCGTATGAAGAAAGCATTTGAATGAAAAGACCTTTTAAGAAATTGAAGCTCATCCGTTTTGCATTTCAAAGGAAATGGGACAAAAAGTGGTTTAAATTGCATTGTTGGTTCAATAAAATAAAATATTGAGTGAAATGTGTATTTTGAGAGAATTTGGTGACATTCTCACCCCATACGTATATAATTTAAGAATTTTATTTTAGGAGTTCAGAGGCTTGAGATTGAAAGCGAGATTTTGGTGGAGTTTTAGTTTCATACATACAAAATATTTAAATCTTAATAATAAACCATAACAAAAAATGAGAACGCAACAAATGTAATGAAAATACATAGTAAAAGCAATATTTTATTTCCAATAAACACAAAAAAATTTGAAGAGATGGTCTGTTTTTCATACCTTGGAATTACAATAGATAAAAAGAGAAACACAGATGGAGAGGTAATAGCTAGAGTTAGAAATACTCAACATTCAATCGAAACAATGCATTAATTCCGGAAAGCACAAATTTAAAAAAAAAACTAAATTTAAATTACATGTATTCAATGGAACAGTAATGCGGTCTTTATTCATGGAAGTGAGGTTTAGAAATACACGAAATCACGAGAACAGAAATTAAATGCCTTTCATACTACACGCTTCAGAAAAATTCTCTAAATATACTGGCCAGATAATGCATTAAATTTTAAATTATATAGAACTATATCTACCAAACCTATTTTCATCATTTTTTTTGAAAAATGATACTGGATGTACATTGGATATATACGTCGAATGCCGTCAAATGATAACGCGGACATAGGGATCAGATGAAAGGAGAAGACTAAAAGCCACATGGCGCTTATGACAGTTGAAGGAAGTAATTCATTTAGATCGCCGAATAGAAAAAGTGCCCAGAAGGCAGTTTTAGATCCGTTTGAATGGCGTGCAGCTGTTCATGATGATAATATTTTTTGAATGTCATAAGTACTGTGATGATTTTAAATCAATGTAATTTCTGCTTGATTGTTTATTAACATCGCATTTAAAAACCTCAGGAGCTGACCTTGTAATTTCTAGCCTCGGTCAAGTGACGAGGATGACATCTGAGCTGGAACCTTCCCCTCCAAACTTTCACATCACACAAATGCGAGAACCTTCTGGCAGAGAAATTTATGGTCAAGTAGGAGATATAAGGAGCCTCTACAGATTTAACATGCATTAATCCAACAAGGGTGGGTCTTTAGTAGTATCAGATATTGAGGTTTGTATTCCAAGAAATAAAGCCATTCGTTAGTTTCCGATAATGACCGATAAGCTATTGCAGCCTCATTGATTACGTGCGAAATTATAATATATTTAAAAACCATTTTTTGTTGCAGTGAAATCTGAATCAAGATTAATGCCGCTCTTATATACCTATTTCATCCTTTTTATTCTACAAAACAATTCCTTCTTCCTTTTAATTTTTCCACAAAAAAAAGATGTTTATAATAAATCCGAAGAAGTCTTTACAATAGTTAAAAGTGAGAGTAGTTACATTATTAATTTCTATTGATTATATAATATTAATTACATTAGTTGTACCTAATTTTACATTACGATTTCCTATCAAGGGTTCAAAGCATATTACAATATCAAAAAATAAGTAAATTCTGCTTATTTCTTAAGAGAGTGATTTAATTTGCCTGACAAAGAAATTATTGACAAAGAATGTTAAGAATATTATTTTCAACTCAAGTGTATTTTGTTTTTAATGCGTAATTTTTTCTTAATTTCCTCTTTGATTAATTACGATTGACATTTGATGTTAACTGAGTAAATATCTAAATGCTAATGCACAGTTAAGACTAAGAAGATTATAAATATCTACATCAGAATTAATTATTATTGTGATTAATTTAGTATCGAAATCGCATTAATAACTATTTAAATTATTTTATTTTGAAATTATATAATTCTTAAGATATCTCGTTCTTTAATCGAATGCAAAAGTGGGTCAATAAACGTCATTTTTTTTTCATGTGAATTAACAATATAACTAAGAACTAATATTTATATTGGAAGTTTGTACTACTTTTTTTTTCAAAACTATTTTTAAATTCCAAAAAAAAAGTATTCGTAAAAGTTTATGTTACAGTTATGAAACATATAAGTCCTACTATAGATACAAAATAACTATTTCAATAAAATATGAGTATTTTATGAAGCCATTTTTCTTCATTTTTATAGATTTTTACTTCTGAGATAATTATTGTGCTTTACTTAAGCGAATTATTGGAAGTGGAACAATTATTTTTTTTGGTATTTTCATAACATGTGTTATAATCTCTAAGAATCATGAAAGTAATGAATTTGGTTACTTAAATAATCTATAAAAGAAAGACGAATCATATATATAAACTAATATTAATTCAAAGCTGGCCATCAAATATTTAAATAAAGTCAAATTTTGTAAAATTAAAAGAAAAAGAACACTTTTAATTCTAACTGAATTAATGTTTTTTATTAGAAATATCTTTATCTGATATTAGTAATAGTTTCACAATGAAACCAGAAAATATAATTCATACAACGACATCTTAGGTGAAAATATCATATTAAATATAATCCTAGTAACCCATAATTGAAATTCCATTGTAAAGAAACAGTTTCAAATTCCTATAAAACCGCGAAAATACAAATGGTAAAGTTTTAGTAGTTGAAACCCACAGAAGTTAAGGATATTAGTAGATCATAACAGAGAGTACAGAAAAAAGAGCTTTAGTTAAACAAATATTGATAAATTTAGATACCATATCTGATATATTTTAGACGAAGAAGATCTGAACAAACTATACTCTTTCAATTTTGTAATACTCCAGTATGTTATATGATAAAAAATTATTTAATACAATTGCTAATATATTACTTTTCTTTTGACGAAGAAATAAAATTGCTATAGGACAACAACACAAACATTGTTTTTTGGAGTAAAAAGTAGCTTCGTTGATCAGAAAAAGGATGATATTTTGATGTACTTTTGGAATTTGGATGAATAAATTTATTAGTTTTAGGTATCCACATTCCAGACTCCGAAATGATCGCAACCAAAGCACATCACGGAACGGACGAAGAAAGCAAACAAAATAGAGAAAAATAGATATATATTATTTCTTCCAGACTACCAGCTCAAGAAATCAGTGCTGTACCTCTTATCTTCTGAATGAGAACGTGTCCCGGCATCGTCTTTCAGTTCAAAGATGGGGTGGGATAGAAAAAAAAGATAGCCTGGAGCAAAGGACGTGCGTGCAGGGATTCGGGGAGGTTGAGAGATGGAATTCATAGATATAGAATGAGGTACTTCTGTTATGGTCAGTAAATAAGACTAAAAAAGAACAAGACTCGCATAAGATGAGTAGCAAAAGCAAGATGCTCTATGCTTTAGTAATGTCATTCTAGAAGCTCAAAAAGTAATAGTGAGGCTCGTAAGAGTAGACTAACAAAGAAAAAAGAACTGTTAGAGAGATTGGTCATCATCTTGGGAAGTTATGATTAGACGTATTTTTGCGTTCTTTTCTAAGAGTTTCTCTTTCCTTTAGGTGTATCACTTTGATGGATTTAATATTACACCGTGAACATGCAAAGATACTTTTACAAATAAGGAGAATAAACTTAGGATGTGTATGGAAAATAGATTTTTGTTTGACTTTTTTCTTTAGTTTTTTAGCTCTTGTGCATGAATTCTACACACAGTTTGATACTTTTAATCTGTAAAATCATTTCATTGTTATTTAAAAACTTTTGAAAGAAACAAAATAGGTATTTACAACTCTGAAATGAAGCACAATTATTTATTTCATATATAATTTGTTTTGCTTCTTAAAATTGGATTTTATGCATATATATTACGCTAAAAATGTCGGAAAAATATGCACTGAAATGGAGAATGATTCTGAGGACTAGAATGCTAATTTGAAGTCATCATATCGGATATGATTACTGATCTTAGCTTGAATAATTTCATGTGACCATCGATGATACTTATAAGTTAATATAATTTCATTTACAACCACTTTTAAATGAAAGTTTAATGAAACTAGTACAAATAAACTAAGCATGAAAATAAAAAAAAAATAAAAAAAATAATATTAAAAATAAAATATTTTGACGAGAAAAAACATGAACTAAATGCACTTGTCTCTTTAATTTGCTGACCATCTTGAAGGAATGGGATCTCAATACAGCTAATACACTTCATATCAGAAGGACACCGGAAAAGGGCAATCTATGTTATTGAATTATTAATCAGAAAAGGAATAGGAAGCATACAATTTATAATATTTTAACTAATTTGTGGTGAAAGTAGTGAGTACTAGGAAAATATTATTTATTGATATGCTGATAGACTTCTTTAATAATAAATGCTCAACGAAAGTTTGTTTACTCTATTTTCATACATTTCAGGAACCAATTAATTATGATAGTCCCTAATCACACCCATGGATTAAAAAAAACCAATTCGTAATTTGCTTGAATACAATTATATTAATTTTCTGTATGATTTAATACGCTGTTTTTTAAACCATGTTAAAATTCAATATAGAATTATTTCTTTTTTCGATAGTTAAATTCAATGCATCTTATCTCTTAGCAAGGGATAATTTGAAAAAAAAATAAACAGTTATTTTTATTTTCTAAAATAACATTTCAGAAATAAACCATACAATTTTTTATTATTTTAAAATATGTGTATGGCGTTATTGATTTAACAAAGTGAAATAATTATAGCTTTAATGATAATATAATGATAAAAGTATTATAAGTAATTGCTGAAATCGAGTAAAATTTGTAAATGTCTAATTATGGATGTTTGATCCTTTCTTTCATGACCCTCGGTTTTTGCTAATTAAATCAATATACAATGAGCTCTATTTCTACTTCAAAAAATATCCTTTTTTTAAAATTTAAATTCGTCTTCTTGTACGGTAGTTAAAATTATATCAGAATTAATCTTCTTATTTTCGTTTTATCATATCAAAATTAAATTTCTCTTTTTCCTAATCAATACAAGTACATAAAAATTAATAATATACGGAAAATATTTTTACAAAATATTTTATTCGCTTGATTCATAAATATGACAAACATTATATATAGATATATGATTCGAAAGAATATTAAATATTTTTGATGTAAAGAAAAAATTTCAGTCAATTAAAATTTTAAAAAAAACTATTTTCATTTAAAGATGTAATGAAAAAATTCATGCAATTACTTAAAATAGATTATTAAGAGGATAATAATTACCATCACATTTTTGATGTGCGCTTATATAAAAGATATTTTTTTGGAGTAAAGATAGTGATTAATTTTTGCTGCATATAAAATTAGTCTGTTATTGTTCACGAATGCAATATTTAATGTACCATAAATTATTAAAGCTCATGAAATTGGTATATATAAAACATTCATAAAATTTCCTGAGTCGGCATCATTGATACATGTATTTGTAGAAAAGAATTCAAAGTAGGGAAATAATGCACAGAAACTTATCGTTATAGTTATTTTTAATATAAATTAGAAGTGTTAGTATTATTTACATACCTGAATCGTTTTAATTTCTCGTCAATACATAAAATCCCGATTACAAGACATGGAAACAATATTTACTATTTTCAATCCGAATTAAGATTATTTTCATTTGATCCAGATTACATCGATTTAATTTATTCAATTTCTAAAACTTTATCTGTTTAAAATTATATTGGCATATATATTCTCTATTTCCAACGAATTGATGGCTGTTAACTAGAGTTTGGCTTTTGCTGATAAATTTATTTTTTTTGTACCAGCCATCATTTCCAAAAAAATTTAAATATTACTTTTAATTTTCATCATTCAATATTTTTCTTTCATTAGTTATAAAATTTATCACATATTTGATATAGCCATGACATTTATAAACGCACTCGCACTGTACACACAAAATTTCCTTGAATCTTATAGATAATGCGAAGTAATGTCTGTAAGTGATTAAATAATGACTTATTCTCTTAAGCAGGTTTTTGTTTACTTCAAATTATTTTTTTTTTTCATTTTCTCTAAATAATTTTATACGGAACGTTACCAATATTCTAACAAAAATGTAGTATACTTTCTCATAAGAGTAAGTACACTTCATCATTATTGTATATTGCTTAACAGTCTCCAGATGTACCATCAACGCCTGTTTACTAACAGTGTCATTAGGATATGTTATTGTGTTATATGTGAAACATGATAAGGAGCTCGTGATATATGGTTGCGATAATGTTTCCATGAACCATCTTGCAGGTGGAAGCAAACTACCATATGGAGATCGTCAATCAATCGACCAAAGAGGAATTGTTCGGATTCATAGCGTTAGAAAGGAAGATGAAGGCATCTATCGATGTGTAGCCACCAATGGGAGAGGTGAAAAAGCTGAAAGACCTCTTGTGCTGAAAGTTGTCAGTAGGTGCATTTTTTATCCTCTTACAAATAAATCCCGTGCTACTCATCTTGTAACGATATATATCGATCTCAATGCTTTATTAAATATACTAATAGTACTTAAAATAAATGTTTGTCTGTGAGTTATTTTACCTTTGGCTTATTTTGTTAGGCATATAGTTTATATAACGTAGGATAATTTAAATACATTTTTTTTAATTTTGTCTTTTTCAAAGAATAGAGAGAGAGAGAATTTTATGAATTGGATTAGTATATTACTTTGTATTCGTTTTACACTGAACTCTCCTCACGTTTACACAGTCTAATAAGTATAATACTTTTTGTACAATGTAAATTTAAACATTCATACGTAGTTTGTTGTTGAATTCGGTGTAAAAGTAAAAGACACACACACACATAAAAATTTATCAATACTAGCCTATTTAATATATTGAGTATCACAGTAAGTGTAGATTTTGTCATTATAATATTAATCATAAAAAAGCTTCTTAAAACTTTTCTGTTCGTATTATCCAAGTGTAACAGGATAAAAGTAATTACAATAACAATTATAAATCGAATGGGGTTTTTAAAAAAGTCTGTTCATAATTTAATTCGGCTACAAAATGAAAACGTATGGATTGAGTCCCTTTTGAGCCATATGTAACAACAACTAAATGCAAATGTTATCAAAACTTTAAAAAAATACTGGGTTTAGTTTGAATTCAAATATAAGAAATAATGCCTTAATCATATTTCCAACGTTTGAGAATTGCTTAATTTGAAAATAATTTAAATAAAAATTTAAAATAAAGAATTTTTTTTTATTCATAATATAATTAGATTACTTTTTGTATTTAACTTTACTTTTAAATTATTGAATATATTGGACTGAAAATATTTTTCAAAATTTACAGGAAATTATTCCTTGGAAATATAATTTAGAGAAAGTTTTTCAAACAGTATATCTCGATTCTTTAAATGTATTATTGTATACTTTATTTGCAAGAGGCTCAAAAATTATTGAGACAATTTTCAGTGAAATATTTAACAAATTATGTTAGAACGACAAAAGTAAATAATGTATAATTTATATCAAGATATTTAAATCTTTAAAATCAAAATTCAGTTCATATAGGGAGCCTTAAATAAAAAAAATTCATTAAAACACGTAATTAAAGCATTTTATTGTATATTTATTTAAATCAATGGTAAGAACACCCAGAATTTTTGCTGTAAAAATTAATAAAAGAGACATTGATTTATGAGCATTATCTATCAGATAACACGATATATATCTTAGAATAAATCATAAAGACCATTTATTGGAATTTTTTTGAAAAATAATAATTTTCGAAACCTACTTTAATATATTCAATTCCTTTGAGATTGATTCTGCATGGCATTCGCTTGAAATGTCTTTGTTACAACATAATTCAAAAGTGTTATTTACCGAGAACTTTGAAATCTGAATTTTAAAACATGTATCTGCGTAACCCTACATACAAAATATATTTTCAGTGTACTTTGACATCAGTATTCCAGTCTGAAATGAATATCTACGTTTAAAGATCACGCGACTTATAAATTTAACTGAACTGTGTATTGAAATATGTTAGTTTCATTTAGTTCCGCGTGGTAGTTGCACCATGTCGATTAACATACCAGTTTCTAAATTTAACAATTTTAAACGTATTAAGAAGGTCTCTAGCTCCATTAACATTGCACTAGTACTCTCCTGAGGGATTTTAACGACGGTCTAAAATCAACCCTTAAGGAAAAGCGACAGAGCGTACAACTCCTTTTAGGTCAGGAATACGATAAATGCTGCGCTTTGTATTTTAAAGGAAACACATACAAATGATGTTTTATCATTGAAAATAACTGATACATCATTTTGTACCTTTATATGTATATATATATATATATATATATGTATGTATGTATATATTAATAATAATAATAATCAGCTTAGCAATAATTTTAATTATTAGTTTCATTTTTAAGAAATGTTGTTAATTAGGTTAATTTATGATAGATTCATATACATGATTATTATGTACTTTTATTGTGCAGTTATATGTATTATTTATAATACTATCATAATTATACTACTATTATAATATTTTGTTTAAAGATTTATTTTGAATTATCTTAGAGTTTAGCTCTTTCTTTCCTTAAGCTTAAACTGTGCATTCTTTTTGTAGCTAGTTATAAGTATTTTAGAATACCTTTTTATCTTTTTTTAAAAACATTTTACCATATTTATGTTTTCATTTATTTCTTCGTCATTTTGATTGGAGACGTGATATTTATAGATAAGTTTTAAATTGAATTAACAATCTTTAATATTGTAAGATCATTTTACTCATTTTGTTATTTTGGTGTTCACAAATTTTTTAACAGTAATTCTTTGCAACATCTTGGACATGTGTGATGTATCCAGTAAACACGCCAACTCTTTCAGTCCTAAAACTGGAAGAGCATTTTGAGTTACTGTGATATTCATGCTGATTCTTCATCGTCTTAAATTTTGATCAATTGAACAATAATAGAATTTTCACGTACCTATTCATTATTGTTATGAGTTTCCTTTCTCTCTCTCTCTCTCTGTATATATACTGCTGTTTGTAGAAAATGCAACACCATGAAAGAATCATCAGAATCAAATGAAATTTAATGCAGAAACGACTTGTACTGATACAAATAACTGATGAAATTTTCAAAACAAAAGAAACAAATTAAGCGTCCGAAATCAGTATTTGGTGCAGCCACCATGCGCTGCAATAAGTGCTGCTATACGACGTGGCATGGAGTCAAACAGATGTTGAATATCTGCTTGAGGAAGAGAATTCCATATCGCTTGTATGCGCAACCAAAGTTCGTCTTTGGAAACTGCAGGACGCGGATCACGAGCGAGACGCCGACCAACCATATCCCACACGTGCTCAATAGGCGACATATCCGGTGAATAAGCAGGCCAAGGAAGAAGTTGCAGGCGTTGTGCTGAACAGAAGTCTCGAACAGTCCGCGCAACATGTGGGCGTGCATTATCCTGCTGAAAGATAGCTCCAGGGATGCCTTGAAGGAAAGGAACGACTTCGGGCTGTAGCACTTCACGGACGTACCTGTTGCTATTGAGATTACCCTCAATTCGTATCAAATTGGATCGTCCATGATACGAAATCGCACCCCAGACCATAACTCCGGGTGTTCGACCACTATGTCGTTCAATAATACACTCAGGAAGGCAGCGTTGACCGGCATAACGTCTAACACGAACACGGCCATCATGGGTCCACAAATTGAAGCGTGATTCATCTGAAAAGACAACTTGGTGCCAATCAGCTCGCCTGTCTCTGTGCTCAAGAGCCCACTGCCGACGCAGCCGTCGATGATTCGCCGTGAGGGGAATCCTGTATAAAGGCACCCTTGCACGCAATCCACGGCGCAGCAGACAACGACGAATTGACGAAGCCGACAATTGTACACCTGTAGCAGTAGACCAACGTGCTGCCAGCTGCCTGGAGGAAGCTGTGCGATCATTCACCGCCATGCGGAGCAGGTGTCGATCATCGCGCTCTGACGTCACCTTCTGTCGTCCAGTGCCTGTTTTTCGAGTTGTTCGGTGCTCGTCGGTCCACTGCTTCCAAACTCGCATCACTGTAGAACTGTTCCGCTGCATACGAGCTGCTATTGCGCGATAGGAAAATCCTCCTTCTCGAAGGCCGATTATCCTCCCTCGTTCTAACTCCGTAAGTTGCTTGAATTTCTTATTCTTCCGTCGTGGAGGCATACTCAGGTCTCACTAAACGTTTGCCACTAACAAATAATCATAGACTTTTTTCAACGTCCCGCTACAGCACTTTATTTATACGCTTTCAGCATCATTCAGAGGGCGCTGCGCGCGCCGCGCACGCGCGATGGCTCTGAAACTTTATTAATTTGCATAATATCCTATAATTGACATTTGCTGCGAATTTCATTTGATTCTGATGATTCCTTCATGGTGTTGCATTTTCTACAAACAGCAGTTTATATATATATATATATAACTATGTGTGTGTGTGTGTGTGCGTGCGTGCGTGCTTATTCCTTCTTTACAGGCTGAAAAGGAAATTTTAATTAGTTTGTTAGACATTTTTTATTAATAATTTGTTTTTATAAGGTACCTTATTTCTACTAAAAATGAAATAAAATTAATTTAGCCTATTTACATTTATAAGTGAATATTGTTTCTGCATAAATGATTGTAAATTTACCGACTTTTTCTATTACCTAATTTCTATTAAATTTTCAAACAAAAGTGGTATACCGGTAAATTACTGGATTATTGATTTAAACTTTAAATATAAAATAAATATATTCAATAAAACTTTTTGATTTAATACCCTTTTACTGTGATATAAGTATGTGTATATAAACTGAACATAAATAATTTAAATAAAATCTAACAATTTTATAACAAGTCTGTTGTAACATTTATACATGAATAATTTTTCAGAATAAAGAAAAAATTAAAAATGCTTAATTAAGTTCACTATCTGTATGTCTTTAAAAAATAAAACATAAAAAATTTTATGAGCAATATTTTGATCACCTATAATTGTGATCTATATTAGATACAAAATATTGTCAACGTTAGATAAAATCTATTTGGTTGCGCATTTTTTGTTGATTTTTTAATTATTCAAGAATCATACACATCTACATGATTATATTTCTTTCTTATATTTTCCTATAAGAAACACTACACCTCGTTTTAAAAGATTTTCTATATAACAGATAAATTGAAAAGTCCCCGGCCAACCATAGTAAAACACATTTTTTTGGCAAAATTAGTTTTTTTTTGATTCAACATAATTCCCTTCAATGGTGAAACACTGATTTTAGCGACCCTCCAACTTTTCGATACCATTTTTGTAGTACGATTTGTCCTTTGCTTCAAAATAGGCCTCAGTTTCGGCGATCATCTCTTCATTGGACGAAAATTTCTTCCCAGCAAGCATTCTTTTGAAATCTGAGAACAGGAAATAGTCCCTGGGGGCCAGATCTGTAACATACGGTGGATGAGGAAGCAATTCGAAGCACAATTCATGGATTTTTGCCATCGTTTTCTCTGACTTGTGACATGGTGCATTGTCTTGGTGAAGCAGCACTTTCTTTTTCTTCAAATGCGGCCGTTTTTCGGCAATTTCGTCCTTCAAACGAACCAATAACGCTATGTAATAGTCGCTGTTGATGGTCCTTCCTTTTTCAAGGTAGTCAATGAAAATTATTCCATGCGCATCCCAAAATACAGACGTCATAACCTTGACTTCCGACTGTTGCGTTTTCCAACGCCTTGGAGCGGGTTCATCGTGTGCAGTCCACTCGGATGACTGTCGATTGGACTTCGGAGTAAAGTGATGGAGCCATGTTTCATCCATTGTCACATATCGAAGCAAAAACTCGGGTTTATTACGTTTGATAATCTTCAAATACTGCTCCGAATCATCAACTCGTCGTTGTTTTTGGTCAAAAGTGAGCTCGCGCGGCACCCACTTTGCACAGAGCTTTCTCATACCCAAATATTCGTGAATGATATGATGTACACGTTCAGTTGATATCTTTAGAGTGTCTGCTATTTCGTTCAATTTCAATTTACGATCATTCAAAATCATTTTGGGGATTTTTTTAATGTTTTCGTCTGTAACAACCTCTTTTGGGCGTCCACCGTCTTCGGTACTCATTTCACCACGTCTAAACTTAGCATACCAATCCTTGATGGTTGATTTTCCTGGGGCAGTGTTCGGAAACTCGGTATCAAGCCAAGTTTTTGCTTCAACTGTATTTTTTGCCTTCAAAAAGCAATATTTTATCAACACGCGAAATTCCTTTTTATCCATTTTTTTCACAATAACAAAAGTTGCTTCACTCAAAATGCTATAATTCACTAACTAATGATCCGACAGCTGTCAAATTTATACACGCATCTTTTGAGGGTTAGGGCTAACTAAAAAACATATGGATTTAATTCTAGTAGCGCCATCTATGTGTCAGGCCGGGGACTTTTCAATTCACTAGGGATATTTTGTTTATTTTTCATGCTATAGGTAGATTATACGATATTGTACTTCCTTCCTTCTTTTCATAGTTGTTCTGATTAATAAGATTCTGTTTCATGGAATGTATATGCAAATGTCGGAAGAAATGTATTATAATTATATGTATATAAAATTGAGTTAATGGTGAAAATAATGTAGAATAGCCGTAATAATTTAAGGTTGAAATTCTTAATTAATCGGTATTGTAATTTCTACCAGTCTAATCTACTTTGATAGTTAATAAGTTTGGTCAATAGTATTTTAAATCATCTTAATATAGAGAAAATTCTACTCCAAGTAATTTAACTTAAAATATTCATTTCAACATTTGGTTTATAATGGAAGTATCTTAAATCTTAGGGTATATTAGAGATACCTTTGAAGCCTTTGACATTGGGTCACATCACTAGTTTCCTAAAACTTCTATCAAATACAAAAGTTGAGTACAGGTAGACGAGAACGGATTTAATGCTCTAAAGTATTTGAATAATACTTTATAAATTGCTTCCGAGGTAATATTTGAGTACTAACAATTCCGAAAGGTAATCGAATTATTTAATCTCTATATTCGATTAATCAGTCGTTCGCTGCATGTAATAATATTTTCAACTGCCTATTGTGATCAGAAGACATGCGAAATTTCCTTCTTATTTTACTTATTTGCCTTAGAAAAAACGATGCCTAACACATTTAGTTGGAGATAATGAATATAGAATTTTTCACAATTACTAAGTTTTGAGGTAAATTGTTTTCATCGAATTAAATAACAATTTTTTTTTCCATCAAATGAAGTTGCATTGATAAATCGAATCCTAAAAATTCGAATTAAAATTGTTTTAATCTGTTAAATCTGAAGGTTTCATGATTGTGCCTCTGTATTATTGCTGGATACAAAAATAACTACATTGGTATCAGTTTTAGATTCATACTAATATTATGAGATAGATAATGCTTCATTATCTTAAAAGCTGTAATATGAACTTAGAAAGTATTTATTAAACTTTACTTGTAATTAATATCTGAATAAATACTTATGATAACTTAAATATAATTATAATTGACAAGATTATAGTATTTTATTGACCTATCAGTAATGAATAAATATATATTATTATTGAAAATTAAAAAAATAATTCCGTTCAATTTTAACCTGTCTAAAATCTGTAGCTGATTACTCGTATATAAGAGATTGTTAGTTTTTGACATAATTATAAATTTTCTAAGTTTAGATGGAGAATAAATTTAAATTTAGTTCTTAAATGCAAATGTCAGATCTTTCTCGTTCACTAATACTTTGAATTATTAATATCTTGCTGGATTATTTTTGTTATAAAATAAATCGATGCTCAGAATAATTATAGGAATGGTTAAATGAGCATTGCACTAAATCTCGATTTATGTATTCGGTCGTGATCTTCGGTAATATGAAACCCTATTAAGCACTCATGGGACCCCATTAAAATGCATACCTTTCGACTGAACGCATCAATAGATTCTAAACTTGCATATCTGGAGGTATTATCACTAACTTGGCTAATTATATTTTCCAAATGTTTTTGACATTTTAGGGAATTGATGTTGCCTCGAATACATGTTACATAGATAGTAAAAGGAGAAACTACAATTAAGGATATTTTGACTTGATAATTCAAAACCTTTGTTTAAATTAAATACATTTATTCTTAGAAACACTTTGAGCATTAGTTACCATCTGTGTATCCAACATAATGAAATAAAATTCGTTTTGTAATTATTGTTTCGTTTAAAATCATCAGGATGATAAAATAGCCTTAATAGATCAAATGGTTCTCAAAAACGTGTGTAAGAATTCGTAAATAGTCCTGTTTAAAAGTTCTGAAAGCTAATTAAATTTTTTCCCTTAGGAATTTTACTATTGGAATTAATTTAAGAATATAAATTAGTGCAGAATAATATTAACTAATTATAAACAATTTCTACGTTAAACATTTTTGTCCATAAGGAAATTCTCTTAATTTCCAAAAAATAAATGAAATCTAATTAAAGTACTTGGTGGCTTAAATAATAACATGTTATATTAACAATCCATATTGGAAAATTTATATTTAACCAAATGCTTATACTGAGCATAACATATATACATATGACAAATATTAGTAGAAAAAACATATATTAAAAGAAATCAATTTAATTTAAATTGAAAGAATTCTACTTATATTACATGTTGAAAAAGTAGTTATTAATTCAATTTCAAAAACATTCAAGGGAAAAAATAAAAGCACAAAATTAAACATTCTTATCCAATTCCACAATATGTTATATGCTTTTCTCCATTTTCTCTCCTTTTTTATTAAAGATTATTTACTTCCCGATATTCACCCCCCCCCATTAACGTTTCAAGTTTTATATTTCTGTATGATATATACAAAATGATCTGCTAAGTAATGCTTGAAAAGATTATTTATCAAAAAACAATCCCATGTAATTTGCAATACATCGGATCAATTTTACAAATTTTAATATATTCCCTTAAGGTAATTAATTTAGAGATCTTGAATAGCTAACTTCTCTCTCCTAATTATTAAAAAAATGAATAGAGCCATTTATTCTACAATTTTCAGCATACACAAACTTTCACAAAAGACCATTTATTCTAATCGCCGCCGTTTCTACGCAAACAATGGGTGAAGCCTTGAATTCCGTTGTGCGATTGAAATAAGATGACAGAAAACTGTGAAACTAATTTAAAGGAATGTATGAGAAAGAAAATAAGGTACACTGATTGCATTTTCAGTGATTATCTCAGCAATTCTTCACAATCTTTTCTCTTTCAAACTCTGCAACAAAGGAGCCCTTTTTATATGAAAGGCATCTCATATTTCTGAACTTTCTTTTTTTATCTTTCTCTCACCTGATAAGTTTTAACCATTTGTGACCGAGTCAAGACTGGGAGAAAAATCATTGTTGATATGGCATAAGAAACAAAATAAAGTGGAAAAAAACAAAGTAAAATATTTTCTCTCGGGAATAGACACGGAAAGCCAAGCAATAAATTTCAACTTGTGTTGTTTCCCTTAGTGGAACTTTAGTTACGTTTAAAAGGGCTATAAGCCTCCTTTGATATCATCATATGATTTGATTGAGCTGAAAATAATTTTAGAACCAAATCCAAACAATGACATTGGAGGTGTATTTAATACATAATACAACAGCAATGGTAATGTAATAATACAACAGCAATAATTTTACCGGCCTAAAATAATTTTTTTTCACTCAAAATGATTTATAAGTCTTTAGTGATACCTGGTATAAGGAAGAATACCCTGGTACAAAGAAGAATTCGAGAATAATCAGATAATATTTAATTTTAAACTAGGTTGGTTAGTTTTTACTAAAGTCGCATGACAAGCAACGCGAGGACTATTGGAGACGGACCCCGTAGTTTTGACCTTAGTCAAATGATGAGGACGATACCTAAGTTTGCACCGTTTGCACCCTCTCTTCAAACTTCTACACCACGCCACGGGAAGACTTTAAGCCACGACAGATTTAACCTGCAACATCTGATACTACATGGCGGATCTTAAGTAGCATCAAGGCTCAAATATACGACTCGGCGAAACCGTCGGCCGGAAGTCTGCTACCGTGGCCACTAGGCTACCACCACCACCATTTTAAAACTCGATAAATAAATACAATTTATAAAATTATTTTCAAACTATCATTTGATCAACTGAATTAATAATGAAAGACAAAAAAAGAAAAAAGAAAAACCCGATTTGCTCATTTTTGTGGGAACCTCCATTTGTCTGGATAATATTCATATTACCTTATTATTATGATGGAGAACATTTTTTTTTAACAAATCTGCAAATAATTACAAAAATATAACAAATCTGTCTTCGTGCATGCTCATCGACTAAAAAATTTAACAATTTTTGAGAAAAGAAATTTTAGTTTCATTGTTTACTTCAAAAACTGCATTTAATTCTTATTCCTAATATTACTAATCATTGAAGATTGATGGAAATTTCCGAATAATTGAGTATTATCAGTTAAGTATATTTTAAAATCAGATTTCGAATATTAATGGGCGATAGTTGGTCATGGTTGCGAAACCATATTCGTTATGGTTTCAGGCAAGTCGTGGAATCGAGTTCTTACAATGCTAGAGACGTGTAGTGCAGTGAAGCTGATTCACTTTAATTCGGGACTCAAAGAGCCTCGACTGATTGAGTAAAGAAATTTGAAGAGAGAAGTGATAGCTAAGGTATCATTCTCGTCACTTGACCGAGGCGACATTAAAAATTAATCGATCAATAGAAAATTTATGTATTTAATTATTTTTAAGTATCTCTACTTTCTCCTTGTTTTCTATTCGGAATTGAAATACATCATATGAAGAATATTTATCTAATGCAAGTTTATGCCTTAATTTTGTATATTTGCTTTTCGTATCAAATGTGTAGAAAATTTAAATAACCAAGCATAAGCCCAATTAACCAAATAAATTTAATTCTAGACATACATAATTGCGTGTGATTTTATTGACTTA
The DNA here is from genome assembly GCA_019974015.1 of Nephila pilipes. NCBI lineage: Eukaryota > Metazoa > Arthropoda > Arachnida > Araneae > Nephilidae > Nephila > Nephila pilipes. The sequence continues at coordinate 2,356,342 of BMAW01098640.1, read as the reverse complement.
TTTAAAAAACTATTGTTTTTCTCAATCCTTAAATATAGTAACGTAAACATTTCTAAATGCCGTGATATATGAAAAAAAAATAAAGTCATTTGAGAAAAAAATTTAAATAGCTTATTTTGTTTCTATTTTCATGTATTTTAAGTTAAAAAATAATTGCCTCCTTTTTCTAATTATTTTTATCAACGATGATTTAAAATAATTTTTTCTAGGTATACATACGAAATTCTTAGTTCGAAATTACTTATATAAGACTAAATGTTTAAAAGGAGAGATAGTTTGTTTAAGGTGAAAATAACCTTTTTTTGAAAAGTAATGGTTTTTTCATATATCTTAAAACTGAATATTTTATTAATAATTATAAGAATTTAGTGTCACGCATAAAAATTTACAATAAAATATAAGTACTCAATCACCACGACATTATGAAATTCAATAATTTACTTGACGTGAAAAAGAATTGAATTAATTGTACTATGTATTAAATGTATGCAAATTTAAAAATTATTCACTGATAATACATATACATATCAATTCATTTAAATAACTTATTATTTGTATTATGCATTGTAAATAAGCATTCAATATTTAAAAAAAAATTCATTTTAAAATATTTTTATTAACGAAGAATGAATTTACTACAAATATTTCAAAAAACTATTATTATTTTATATTTTTATGAAACCAATATACTATCCTATGACATTCTTAACACTTAAACGAACAAAATGCAATTATCTTTTGTTTTAGTCAAAGTAGTCAAGATGAAGTTTTTTCTTCACAACTGCATTTAACTAGCATGTTAATGCAATAATTTTTCTACTATATTTTACAGACTTCTTTGAAATTTATTGCCTGTAAGGGTGGACATTTTTACTTAAGCGATAATTGCGTTAAAAAATTAATTAGTTTTAGCATATTCCAACACCTTCAGGTAATTAGTAATTGGGATAATTAAATAATAATTTAACATTTTACTAGTAGAAGATCACGAACATTCTTAAATATAGCTGTATATCCTTGAAGCGTTATAACTTTCTGAGTGGTTCATTCAAGAGACTACAAGAATAATGTTTTATAAAAAATGTACTAGTAATTTTGTCCCTTATACTTATTAAGATATTTAATAAGTTTAAACTACAATTAATTAATGAACCAGCTATTTTAATAATCTGAACTTTGATAAATATTCCTAATATCTTAAGAGATGAGTTCTTTTTTTAATTCATAGTATATTTCTTTTAATTTTCACTTGATTAAGTGGGGTCTTGATAATCTGTAAACGATATTTTTCACTCTTTTTTTGACTTTACCTATAAATATATTCCTTTATTTTTTTTATACAAAGATGTTTTATTTTTTTTAAAAAATAAAATAATAACATAAATGCATTTTAGAAATAAAAATCACGATATGCTTACCTTGAACTTTATTGATATTAATATTTTACATTTACCTTCATATATTCTTGTAATTTCAGATTCGGAAATTTAGTATCTGTTAGTTCTCAGCCACAAACAGACTTTATTCTTATTATTTATATAGAAAGCAAGAACAAAATTAAAAATATTGCTTATACAAAGGGCTTAAGAAATCGGAATTTCGTTTAGTTTAAAAGCAGATATAATTTTTTAGAAAACTGGAGGCTTGCTCAAAAAAGTTTATATTGATCCAGATTAAACGAAATTGCTATTGCAATGTATGAATCGACTTTTTTGTATTTTAAAATTCAATATGTTCAACATTTTTTTACAATTCAATATTTCTAAAAGAGTTGGATCTGAAGAAAATAAAATCTTCGAATAAAACCCATGTTGAATAAAATGCATGGAAAATGCTAGCCTCAGTCTCTGAGAAATGCAGCATCTATAAAGATATTTGGCAAAGTGTTTCCTTACCCATATCATATTTCCTGGTGGATAAAAAAAAAAGGAATTGCTTACTAACATCACCCATACCTCCTACCACATACATTCAGACATAAAGTCTCCGCAAAAGAAATGTTTCTTTTATCATTACTATTTTTCGGAGAGGGCATTTGTCCGGAAAGCAACAGCGCCGCCACAATATCCGCGAACCATTCGTAGAAAACGGTTCACGATCTGGTGCAGAATAATATGAAACTCTCCAGAACCAGTTTTGCGCCTCGCAAAAGAATATGTTATCGAAAACCAATAGTCTCTTCGAGATCCATACAGAGACGCTCTTTGAGGAGTCGCTCGCTCCGCACTAAATCAGATGAATTTCGGATAAAGAAGACGAGTACGCGGAACTTATTAAAGCGTAGTGTTGTTTGCCACAAAAAAAAAGAATTGGAATACAATATAAAATTTAAGCAAGGCATAGGAATGTATTGTTTTTGTCTTAACTAATTCAAGAATTCTTTATGTTTCTTATGCCAGTTCTTTATTTTAATGCTGCCATCCGAGATGTAAAAATACGTCGCTTTATTTTCTATAAATACAGAATAAAATTTGAGATTATAAATTGCAGTACATTGTGCATTTATTTAGAAAATTTATGCACACACAAACGTATAATTCTAAAATTTAACATTTAACTAGATTTCACGGTTAATAAATTTTTCACTCATATATTCTACTAGAAATATCTAAACTCTACATTTTTGTTGCAGTTTTGTGACGTGGACTATTCGCGATTTATACTTCAACTAGGATTTCTTTCTGATTTTACATATAAATTCACAACTTCTTCCAAATTAAATGGAAAATTATGCAAATTGAGCAAATTTCTGAATGGGAGCGAATAGATATAATCAAGTTGTATTAAATCATCAGAGAGTTTATTTGACATAATTGAGGTTTCAGTATTGAGAAATGTTTTTGTATAAAGTGCGTGGAAATATTCTGGAATGTATAGCGTATTTAGTGAAATTATAACTCGACGCTGTCGGACCATTTGCATGACTTACTCGCGCCTTATTCTGCCAATATCAATTCTTGATAGAACTTATTAGTACTCACGGGGAAGGAAGGTAAAACTGTTGGATAGCACTCATTCCCTATCACTTATTAGAAGATTAAATTAACATGTAATTCAGATACAATTTACTATTTATCTACTTGGGCTGCCCTTTAACTTAAAGTGAAATTTAGATCTTATAATCAGGAAACCATTTAAGATGATAAACAAGATAGGTAATAGGATGCCGTCGCAGTCTTAAGTATAAAATAATTAATTACGTTCTGCATAGATTTATCTTCATTAACCAGAATATTGACTCTTATCCTACATTTTCTATTTTTATCCTTTTTCATACCTACAGATTTCATATATGATATGCTTCGAAGACTGCGATGGTTGTTTGGAGTCATTCCAGTTCAAAAGACAGTTAAATCTAATTTCTTACTTTTTAAACGCGTAATTCTTGTCAGATATTCAACTCATCTTGGGAAAGGTTATTTTCCCCCCAAAAAAACTATAATATTGAATCCTTTCTTTGAATATTTGCATTTAGAGGATTTTTGCTGTTCCCTGCTTTGATATCAAAATCTTTTGAACATTTCTGCATGAATCAAGTTCCGTAAGTATAAAGTTATTATCAAATTTCATTAAATAAACTATCATCAAATTTATTTAAATAAGGGTAACTAAATTGATTCGTAGGGTGATTTCATCAGGAAATAAACCTATTTCTGCGGAAAATCTGTTTCCGGATAAATCAGAAAAATATTTCGTGGAAAATCGTAAAACATGTTTTTTTGAAGAATAGCTTAAATTTTACTAAAAGTGTTTTGATTGTATAATAACTCCTAATATATTCAAAACTGTAAGTTCAAAATAAGAAACAAAATGGATCTTGAATCCCAGTGAACACATTACCTTCAATATAATTTTTTTTAATACGGCATGAACATCAAAACGGTACTTTTAACCAACAATTACAATCATTTTTACGATAATTTCTTCAAATTATACACATACACACACACACACACACACATATATATATATATATAAAGTAATAATGAAATCAATATTATAAATTTAAAAAACAAAAACAATTCATTTTTATTATTCAAAAAAGTTAAAATTAATGTACAGAGAAAATTTGAAGGTACATACAATATATAAAACTTCAAATTGAAATTAGGAATGAAACTACTAACTAAAAACTATTCATATCTACTCGATAAAAAGCATGCATATTTATTATGAACTGGATCAAAAATGGTCTCATCAGTAAAATAGTCAGATATGCTAAGCATAACTGTCTGATTTCATACAAATGAAGAATTTGTTCGTAATTAATGCCTCTGTTGATTTTTTGTTGTTGTTACAGAGTCTGTAATTAGCTGCTGCTGCTTTTTTTTTTTTTTTTAAATTTCAAGTTGCTTATATAATTCTTGATATCCTGCTTCACAAAACTTAAGCATACTTTTCAATTTTATTGCATGCTCTATGTCAGGATCATGACTAAAGAAATGTTCTTTACTTGTAGCAAATTTCAAGTCCTCGCAAAATAAACCAGCTGTCAATAGCTGAATTTCACCTTCATTTTCGCCGTTATCGACTTCTGTGTTATCAAAAACTGTCATAAATTCAATCAAATCGTCCTCATCCAAAGGGATTTCTAGCATCAATTATTCGATGTCATGTTTTTGCATGTTGTTAAAATCTTCTCCATTAGTTGCATTTGATAGGGTTATAATTTCAGAACACACAACTGATTTTTGTACTACGAAACTTCCACTTTTGATGCCGGCTGGTAAAATATTTTTCCAAGCATTTAAGGTAGAGTGGCGCAACTGTTCGATGGCAAAAGAAGCATGTGTAATGCAATCCGTAATCGTAAGTTCTTCCATGCTCCCACAACAGTCAAATTACTTTCTTCCACTGAGTCTACGATATATTTATGCGTTTGCTTTATGTAATACATTTTAAATGCTGATATAATACCCTGATCGAGTGGCTGAATCAATGAGGTGATATTAGGTGGTAGAAAGTCATTTGAATATTTGGATAAAAAAAGGGGGGGGGATTCGTGTTAGAACAAAAAATTCGTGTAAAAAAGTATATTAGTGAATCGTTTTATTTCATAATCATGTATATATATATATATATATATAAAGGAGTAGGATACATTTTTAAAGCAAGAAGATGGGGCAATGTTTATGAAAGAAAAAAAATAAACATCAATTCATGTATAGTTCATTGATCTCTCATATTGCATATTTTATTTCATCATTTCTATATAAATATATTTATGATTTCCATTTCCTCTAATGTTTTTCAGGCGTTTTAATAATTTAAATTTATTTTACCTAAAACATGAAAGAATGGTTATGTTATTTTACATTATTGACCTTTCAATATCTTAATTAACATATCTAAGACAAAAAAAATTATAAATTTGAACTAAGAAATGAAACAAATTCTTAATATATAGCCCATTGGCCCATTTTATTACAAATGATGTTTTTTGTGAAAAGGCTTTGAAAAAGTATATGTCAAAATTATTGTAATTAACACAACTACTATTTAATTCATTATAATTCATTACAAATTGTAGAGTTCACTCTTATTTTTAAAAAAATAGTTTTGAATTACTGTATTCTGCTATATTGATTTTATTTATTCTAGTGAGACTGAAGTATTACTAAAGTTTTTGCAAAAAGGCAGAAACGGAAAATAATTGTTTTTGCAAGTTTTCCATTATAAATGCTAAGCGTTGTGATGTCGTAAGGAATTATTGCATAAGCCACAGGATAGATTGAGAGCATGTGTTGAAAATACTGTAGTTCTGATTTATAGTTGCTGTAATTGATAGTGATTATCCAAGTCTAGAATTTAGATTTAGATTGAACAATAATTGTAGCTTGCCACACACACACACATATAAATATATATGTTTGTGTGTGTGTGTCTTCTATATCTCTAGTAATTTTGTATTCTGGTAACATCAAGTAAAGGCTTGTTTTTATTATTTCTCTCAAATTAGGAAATGTAGACATGTACTTTTGCAGAATAAAATAATGAGTTTCTCGTATGAAATCTGGAAACACTTTCCCAGGAGTATTATATTTATGTAATCCATAGAGATTCCGCTATTCAGTCTCTTCTTATTGAAAGAGAGTTTTGATAACTTATTATTTTGACAAAACTTTTAACACTCATACGAACTGTTCATAAAAATCCTTGTTATGAAAAAATATTGATAGATATATAACTGTTTTCATAAAGTCACTTCATGCAACATTTTTTCTATTCTTCAACATTAAATTGCCCAATTTTAAGGAACACTTTTAAGAAATTAAATAGTCCCACTGACATACATTTTTTATTATATTTCCTGCATTGTTATTATTTTACTGCGAGCTTTTCTTAAAATTACGTTAAATTTAAAAAAAATCATTTGTGTAATAACATGCAATAATTTTCAAAACGATGAACAATTCCGTATATTTTAACTCATAATTTTATTTTGAACAATTTTTGACAAAATTTCTCATTCAAATAATAATAACGATAAATTAAAGGCGTATAAAAAAATATTGACTTTGTGATTTCTTTTTTCAAAAATGTCTCTTAAATTCGGTCATTTGTAACATTACGGAGATAGGAAAATACTGTTAGAAGGAACCCTTTTAAAATATTTTCAAAATTGGAGATAAAATTCACTCTAACAGATATATTTAAATGATAGTATATTTTCACTGCAACTGACGATTACTTATTAATTATTATCCATTATTAAAGAACAAGTGAATTTTAAAAAAAATATATGATCTTCAAATTTCTGCTGTCGACTACCAATCGTGGAGGTCTGAACTTTTTTTAACATCTAGTAGAGGAAAGGTAATTTGTCATTTGAAGGGTTTCAAAAAATCTGATATCCTCCTCGGCCTGTCGAGCTTCGGAATAAACTTGATAAATTGGTTGTTCCATGATGTTTTGACAAAAGCCCAGCTGTTAACAGGGAAGTCCTAGGATTATGCATTTGTCAATGCTCAGGCAGAAAGATTTACGTAATTTATGTACCTATTCTGAATTCTTAATCCTTGAGTCTGAAAAGCCTTCCTCTTATTTCCTCTATCGAGACAAAGTTCCGTTTGTGTGGTTTTAGATCCAATCTACTGTTGAAATGAGAACGTTACCATATTTGATGTATGCGTCAATGAATGGCTCATTTGTATGCTGAAGAATATGTTAGATTTACTTGAATATATTTAGCACGAAATAATTTCAGTAAGAGTTACGTTGATGAACAACTCCCTTAAGAAAATGTAATAGTACGTTATTAAAATCATGTAAAATATTTTGTTTCCTATGTATTTTAATAACTATATTTATTTTATATTTTTAACATTTTATGTATATTTACTAATATAATACATTTTCCACCAAAAATGTATTATATTAGTAAAATTCAATTTATGACACGTTACAATTTGTAAGCATCATTTAGTCACTAATTATAACAGATTTCTTTATTTCTATATTCTTAAAATTTATCACAGAAAACGTGAACATCTTTTTAAAGAA
>BMAW01098640.1:2319952-2348829 GCA_019974015.1 Nephila pilipes | reverse complement strand
TGTTTTTATTCGCTTTTTCATAAACTGTGTTACTTTAAACAATCCATCATTAATTTAGTTACACTCAATTTCTACAAGAGTATTAACTTTTTCTGAGCAGAAGAACTTAAATTTCTCTCAATAAGGTAACATATATAAGTTCTCTATGAATAACATTTTCCTCAAAGTGTTGTGAAATTTAGTTAGATTATGACATCTTCAAGAATGTTTTTAAGTAAAAATTAAGTAACTGTGCAATAATTATAACAAATCAATCTAATAAAATAAACATATGGATTAGTTAGAAAACTAATGCATATAAAAACCCCATATGTGCCAAATTTACTCAGACATATTTTCGCTCTTTTTGAGAGAATTTGTTTCACTTCTTTTACATTAAATTTGTCGAAAACAAATTTATAATATAGGGTATCTTTAAAATATAAGAATATAATTAATTTGTAACTTATTTATAATATGAACTGGATATATACGTCTGATAGTTATAAACATTTCCAAAAATGATTTTTATACTATTCAGGCTAAAGTAGAAACATTTCATGTAATTAATTTAAAACCTCGATTTGAAATGTTCTAGATTTTCTTCGAGAGTTTAAACTCCAGTATATTTAGAACAACTTAAACAGAAACAAAACCCAAATATGAAAACTGTTCTTATTTTAAGCAATTTGACAAAACACACTCAGAAAAAGCAAGTACAACATTAGACTGCTTTGTGTTCCGCTCTGCTTTACAAAGCTACTAGAAGACAAATGACTCCCAGCAGTCACATCTGTGCTTATTGATCGAAACTTTCTTCTTACCCGATCTGACATGGGAAGGGAAAAAAATCATTTCCATTGTAAGGAATGAAATCCTTAAATTAAATCTCTCGAACTTGTCGGTGTCAAAAGATATCTTATTCCAATATGACGTATTTTAAGGAAGTAATTTATTTTTCCTTCCCAAATATCTCGAAATTTCAATTGATTCTGAAGTGTGTGGCTTTTTTTCATTGAATTTCCATAATTGCTAGTGGCAAAATGTAATTTTATTTGTGCCGTATTCTATGTTATTCATATGGAGAACAATGTAGCTTATTGTTTCGTAACAATAGAGGATCTGTTTTGAAACCAGTATATGGAGGAATCGAGAGTTCTTGTTTGATATTTAATTGCAGATTTTAAAATAAATCCATGAATTAAATTATACTTCACCTTCTCAGTATGGCTAACTTTTCAATATATGATAAAAGAAATAAAAGGAAATCAGAAACCTAAAATATCAAAAACACAAAGAACTAAATTAAAATTATTTCATGGTTACAAAGGCATTCACAAATTTCGCAAATACAATAGGATACTACTTTATGAAGACATCGATTCACATTTAGTATCTTTAATAATCTATATTTGCTTGGTTATGGGTAGATTGTTTTATACATTTTCACTTTAATAACTATAAACTTTATCATACGTACATATTTGCAAATTATTTTAAATTTAAAAAAATATAATTATATCTTGATCTGCAGTTAATTTTCTTATATATTTTTATTTTAGCATAGCTCTGGAAATATTTTCAGATTAAAAATTACATTACATTCATATAGATTTACTAACTACTAATTTTTTGAAACTTTTTCACTCAAACAGAAGATAAAGAACATAAGGAATTTTTTTTTACTTTAAATTATTGAAAAGGAATTGTATCAGATTACATCCAACGGTTCAGGTGGCTGATTTTTTACAGTAAAATCCTCATCCTTGAATTACCTATCAAGAACCAACAAGGAACAATTCTATCTATGAATAACGGAGCAATACATCTAAATTTCATTGATAAAATTGCCGGCTAAACAAGTCAACTTTTCGTCAAAGAAAATCGAAACATGTGTTACATGCTTGGCTTTTTTACAATAAAACCTCAATATTAAAACCAGAGAAATTCTTTATCATGGATTAACTCCAGTTTGTCCTGTTTTATAATTACATATATAATTGATACATTTAAAATGTATTCACCCTTCATAAAGGGATTAGAAGTTATTTAACAAGCTACTACATAATCAAATTTCTCGAATACCATTTTACATTTATATATTCCCACTGAATTTTAACACATGCCGTTTTCCTTTGTTTTCAAAGAGAGTCCAAATTTATGCAAGCTCCCATTACGCAAGAAAAAGTAATATAATCTACATTTGATAAACTTATGTTGTGAATGGGTCATATTAGCTTTGTAGAACAACATTCACTGTTGGTAAACTTTCTCTTTTATTTCCACTATATATGGATTAGGAGAATTATGTTTAAGAATTTAAAGGCAGACAAATGTAACGTCTTTCTATTTTACACATACCATCGTAAAGCAGAACGATATTCTAATTTCGTATTCAACTTGCCTAATCTTCTGAAACAAATTGAATTTCAAATATATTTTGAGAAAAAAGTTTAATTAAACTTGCCCCTATATTAGAAAAGAATAAACTATTTTGTCATCGAAACTATTTATATATTATTTTTTTAAAAAAACTGTCTTGCTGAAATATGCAGAGAACGACTTTTAATACATTTTACGCCTTTCTTGCGAAAACCACCGTTGGATGTATTACAATTATTACATAATAATATAATTTGAGGAATTTTTTGAAAATTACAAATAATTCCCAACATTTAAGGTAGTCTTAAAATAATTTTTCGGGACAAAATATTATTAATGAACCACACAAATCTTTCAAAATTTCAAAACTATATATTAATTATTTAAATTTCATACATTTATTAGTCATTAAATACCATTCAATAATGAGATTAAAAAAACTCGGTGAAATTACTAAGCTAAAAAAATATTATCTAATATTTTATTATCGTTGCACTTAAAAGCAACACCAAAGCTATTATTACCGACCTCATAATTTTGAGCTTCGCTGTAGTCATGTGGAGGACAACTGAGTGATATTCCCTCTCCAAATATCAAAACGCCTTTATCGTGCACCAGTCCCGCTAGACAACAAATCGATAGTGGCATCAGGATTCGAATCCACGATGCGTTCTTTAAACCATGACCGCTCGGCTATCACGACCACTGAAAATGTTAAATACCAGCAAATTAAATGAAAAAAACAATCTCTCTGTTGATATTTAAGGACTATACAAATAACTAAAAGTAGTGTTTGTTCCCTTTTTCCTTCTTCAGAAAGTAAATCTTTAGAACTCGCCGAAACACAAGGAAAAATAGCCCTTCTAATCGGCGCTTTCTGGGTTGAGGCGAAAATTTCTTTCCCTCCCTGCGAACTCCAGTCTGTCATTTCTCAAACAATGTGGCATTGTTAAGATTTTCACATTACAAAGGGAAAAGGGTAAGGATTGCCAATTTTTAATCAATTATCATTCACGTGTGAGAAAGATCCCAATATTAGATTCAATATTATTTCACAACATTTCTTTTCTAAATTCCTGGTATTCATTTTTCATTGAATGATTTCCAAATTTCGAAATGAATACTTAATTCTAATGAGTATTGTAATTTTTTTAATATGGGTGTCATTTTTAAATAAATTCTAAAATAAAAAATATTTATTGTAGAGTAAGATTTATAATATTTGAGATGTGCTAAGAGATTACAATTTATATGAATGATTCGTTGTGAATGTTAATCATATAATTGAATAAAAAGATTATATTTATTACTTTTATTCATGACGAATTCATGATCATGACTATTCAGCTACTGTGACCTTTTTGCGATCAGATATGAGCAAATAAGATTAAAAAAAATAATTTTCATCTTAATTAAATTCGTTTCAGAGCTACTGAATAAACCTTACGTACATTAAACGAAGGTAAAACTTTCAATCAATTTTATATGTTCTAATGAAAACAATATGAAACATTTTTTAAAAACGTAAAAAAGAGAGTTCTCCTTTAAAAGGCATTCTAAAAAAATCAAAGACAAACAAGTGAAAAGAAAATCTGTTTATCATGAAAAGCGTAAAAATATTAAATGGTGTATTTGTTTACAAAATCAGAACTGGTTGTTCCTGAACGTCACCAATGATAAGGAATGAGCACACAACTGATAATTTTGGCGAAAAAAATCCCAACCCAACTACGAATAACGGTATCACAGTCATAAAAAGAGCCGGGAAAATTTCTTCTTGGAGAAAATGGGATTGAACTGTCTTTGAATTACTTGATACAACAGTTGTACCGTAGTTGAAGTAAAGGAATAAAAAAAATTTGCAGCATATTGTACAGCTGAGTTGTAAATGTTAATATAAAAAGAGCAGTTGATAGTTATGAAATTTACGAATACAAATAACCAAATTTAAATTGTTCTATTGTAAAAAGTTATAGAAATGAACAGTTCATGTTTACAAGTTTTAAAATAACATAAAGTTAATTATATACTTACAAAACAGGCATATATTCTACTGACATTTCTTTTATTTACGCTAGCAATTTTACTACGAGGTGTGGTTGTTTAATAATGAGACTGACACTGTGAAACTTTTTATTTTGATTTCATACGTGTTTACTTATCTTCACCTTTAATATACATCCTTCCTCTTTCTCTACAACACTCCATGCACATCTTTCACTGTTCGAAGCAGTGTTGGAAGTCTTCTTCTGTTAGCTGCTTCAGGAATAGCGAGCTACTTTCACAGCTTCAACGGACTCAAATCTTGTTCCTTTTAATGCTGATTTTACCTTAAAAAATAGATAGAAGTTTCATGGTGCAAAATCCGTTGAACTAGGTGGGTGGTCAATTTCTGGGATACTGTATATAGTTAGGAACCTCTTAATACAAAATTTGACAAGAGCCGGTGCATTGTCTTGTTGGAAAAATTTGCCTTACGGATTCTCGGATTCTTTGTCAATTCCCACAGTCTTAGCAATCTCACGAAAACTCAACCGATGGTCAGATGGAGATTACCGATTATTTCAATATTATTATCCCTTTTTTACATGGAAGGGTGATCTGGCCGTGAATCATCTTCAACGTCTTTTCAGCCTTCTTGAAAACGCTTAAACTACTCAAAAACACGCGTAAGCGATAAACATCCATTACTATACATTTTTTTCATGAAATTATAAGTTTCAGTAGCGTTTTTTCCAAGTTTCATGTGAAGTTTTTCATCAATTCGTTATTCTATTATAACACTTATCATTTATCCAGCGGGAAAAAAATAACTCTAATGTCAACGAAGGCTACGGTTATAAGGATTTGTTCACAGAAGTGAGAAGAACTGCAATCGAAGGAGAAACTGTTTTCGGTCGCTGCGTTTGGCGTATGCGTATTCTTCTGTAAGAGCGTCAGTCTCGTTATTTAATAGCCTCACCACGTATGTGAATTTGAAACCAAAATCTCTCATTTTTCTTTTAAAAATAAATTCCTTATATTCGAGTATGTATTAAAATTGTTCCACACAGTAAGCGACTTCACAAATTTTTGAAAATAGATTGAATACAAATATCTCGTTTATTTGCTTTTTAACTACAACATTGTATTTTTAAAAATACTTTTAACATTTCTTGATACAGATAACTTGCGAAACGCTTCAAATTTTTCATTAATAATTATATAATAATCTATTAAAAATTCTTACAAAAAAACTTTTGTCTTTTTTTCTTCTGAAGTAATACATTCTTGAAAATAAATTAACTTTTCTCCTTCAATTATATATATACATGCTCAAAATTTCAGAATACATCAGAATTAAAAAAAAGTCTGTTTATCCGCCTGAAATATTTTGTGTAAAGTATGATGTGGTTAGCAATTAACCTTTGTGATGAGCTACCTTTCGCTCGAAACCACTTGTTTTAAATAACCTGAATGTGATGAAATCCTGTTGTTTAAATTTTTCTTTAAGAGCCTTTTATTTCCTTGCACATTTACTTTAAAGTTTTTGTGTTACTAAGATCTAATACATTAAATGTTCCTTCTTCATTGTGTTTTACTTCAGGTTTTCTAATACAAAAATTGGAAATCTTTGAAAGACTTAATAAAAATGAAGTAAAATGAATTTGTTTATAAGATATATCACGAATTATATAAATAAATGCATCTGTATTGTTTGGGGAGGTGGTTATTCTAAAGAACTGTATTTAAAATTGCCTATATTTTGCCAATATATCACCTCATCCATTAATTCTTTAATTTTTACCAAGCATTTGTAATATTTTTACTATGTTAATTTAAGTAATAATACGCGTTTTATATAGAATTTCTGCAGCATTAAATATTCAGTTGGCTTTTAAGGTTATGTTATGTCTCACTTTGCAGATTAATTGCTTTTTCAAATATTACGTGAAGTAAGGTTTTGCTACTAATTTGAAAGAGAATGCGCAATTATTTCTTTGACATTGTTGAAAAATGTATAATTTCTCTAAGAGGTTATTTACATTGATATTTAATGTCATTTTTGTAATCGATCCAACTTCTTAAAAAATATTATAATGACAAATTCATAGTTAATATTTAGAAAATTTATTTAAAACTATCAAGAATCTACTCTAACCTACTTTCGTACAGCAAGTCTACGTTAGAAATTAAAATTTCTCTTAAAATATAGTACACAGTAAAAAAAAATCCTCAATTTTCTGTTCATATAGCAATAATGAAAAGTTGCCATAATATCAAGCGATGAAAATAAATAAATAATGCACAATGTTATTTAAGAGGGCAAAGGAAACTTTAGTAAAGCTCGTCTTATTTTTAGTTTCATGCTCATTAATTGATTTTCTGAGTTTAATTCTTACATGGAGCTCAGGACTTCAAACGCAATCGTGTTCCGAATTTTTGTATTCTTTTGTATTTGTGTACAATCAGTAATAGGGATCGGTGTTTTTTTTTTTTTAATTGCGTAACAAGAATTGTTGGTAACTATCAGAGTAGATTTTTCATTATTTAGATAAAAAAAATGTCTATTTAGTTTTAAGACCAATTATCATATAATTTTAGTTGCAACTCGCAAATCACTTGTAAGCAATTTTTTTTTAATTAAATCAATCTACTTTGTCACAAGCTGATTTTTTTTTTTTTTTTTTTTTTTGAGATTTCACCTCTACCAGCTGAGAATCTGCGATTCCCTTTAGTAAAATAAAAAAATAGCTCTCATAATTCTTACTACAAATCCAATGTGTATAATTTTCTACAAACTCAGAACTGGTACAGATATACAAATAAATTTAGACTTCAAAGTATTCTTCCATAGGAAGTAGAGTATTTCACAACTTTATTTCCTCTCACCTACTCTACCTTCACCTATGTTAATATACTAAAGTGGAAAATGCTGTAAAGATCATGCACTGGCAAACAAATCTTACCAAAATAACTTTACTTTTGTAATATCGTCTAATTTTAGTTCGTTGTAATTTCGATACTAATGTTATCAAATATACAAATATTATAAACAATGTTTGAAAAAGGCTTTAGAACAGTGTAACTTTAATAAATAAATGTAAATTTTTCCGTTTATTACGTATTTCCCTCAGAATAAGGATTTATTTCAATAACAGGTACGGAAGCTATCATTTTCTAGTTAATGAAAATAACATAAAAATGTGAAACCTTTTTGAGCTTCCAAAGCATCTGCTTTTGATAAAGTATCCTCTGGCTTGCGAATAAGATTGTAACCGAAAGCTGAGCAGTCCACGGTAAAGTATTTCTGATTATATGTCATGGTCGATCACAGCAGTTCTGGGTACTTTTGACATACCGCCGTGATGTGTCAACTAAGAATTACTACTTCAGTAATAAAGAAAATAAATGAAAAGTGAAAATTGATCCACTGTTACGGATTTTTGATAAATACGGACGAAAGCTGCTGTTGACACTTTCCGATTAAACGACTCCTCGATGTGTAGCCTTTTTCTGAGATTATTTTGTTTCAGTACTAGGCATTGGAAGATGAAAATATGTGTAATTTCTTTAACAGAAATCTGTTTATATTTTATAACTTATTTCTATGAAAGATTGATTGTATGGCATACTTATACTTGTATATTTAAATGTCACAATTAATATTGCATGTAGCGGTGAATATTTACGGAAATAAAGTGTTATTAATTGTTTGAAAATGCAGTAAATAATTTTCAAATAGTGTTTTGTTTATTTATTTATTTTTCAAATTATCAAGAAAAAGAAAAAACTTTTAGATATGAAAGTTTTTTTCAATTATTTTATATTAGATTAATTTTAAAATTGTATAGGATGTTATTTACATTGTTCCTCTCAAAGCAATTTGAAGTTGGAATTTTGATATTTATTTTCATTATTGCTGTTTCATTTAATATTGGGGATGTTCTCTGCAACAACAACACAGTAAGTCAAAAAGCCTTATTAACTAGCCCGACTGAGACATCTCTTTTGGTCTCGTTATTAATAGTGCAACAAAAAACAACCGGATAACTTTTCTTCGGACACAGTGGTCAAGGGTTCGAAATTTCGCCGGCATGCCAAGATCAATTTCTCCCCCTCCACGGAGTCAGAAATTATATAATGACAAATTGTTAAACAGGTATTGAACACTAGGTTGCAGCACTACCTATAACTACTAGTTGTTTCTACCCTTGACGTAAAAACACTTGCCTATGTAGGTCTAATTAAGACAACCACACATAAATCACAACAAGTGATATTCCGCCAAAGACACACTAGTCAATGAGACCCGCTACTCGACAAGAGAAAGCGGATGACGACACCAGGGAACTATCCAAAACGTAACTCAATACAATAGGAACAAATCATTTACAGTAATGGTTGGTAAATATCATTTGCAGTTGGTAAAAAGCGACTTTCTCTGCACATATCATCCAGGATGATTCTCTTCGTCTCATCACGATGATACTAGGGTAGGAGTATGCAACAATTCTCTTCAATCACAATGCAAGAAGTTAAAATACCTTAATAACTCGGCCGATTGAAACGTATTTATTGGTTGGTTGATAAGATCACAGCAAAAAGTAACCAATCAACTTTTCTTCGTACTCAGTTGTCAAGGTTTCGAAAAGCCGCTCACACTTTAGGTCAATTGTCTTCCCACTCCACGGAATCGAAAACATCTAATGCCGAAATATCTTTAAATTTTGAAAGACATCTGAAACTCCGAAGTGATATGCTGACATGATTCTCCTTTATACTCGTATAAAGTTCTAAATCGTATTCATTTTTCTGTTAACAGTGCAGTTGATCTATGAAAGAATATATTATGATCAAGATTGGTAATTTTTTTAATTTGCCTCTGAAGTTTACAGAATCGTAGTGGTTGTATTACTAATTCATATCCTACCTACTTATTTATTTATTATGTAGTATTATTTTATCAAAATAAAGTAATCATTTCCAAATTTAATAATTAAAATTGTACTTAATCCATTAAGAAGATGAATATGTATATAACTGATATTTAAATATTTTGGAAAATAAAATGCTTGCTTGGATCAAATATTTTATATCCTTACTCATAGGGATCATTTTTAAAACTAGCGTTACATGAATTTGATCTCCTTTTTTGATGTATTTATTAATTTTTAGTACATGTAATTATAAGTTATTATATTAAAAAAAGGCTGATTAATAAACCATGTGATTAGTTCAATATAATTTTTCATCATCATTTTTAGATTATTTTCATTTACAATTTCTACATTTGTGTAATGTGTTACCTATATTGGCTTATAAAATGAATGTCATAAAATATAAATTAATAAAATAAATAATATTTATCTGTAGTCTATTTTTTAACAGCTGTTTGTTATTATTTATAAATAAAATATATTTTTCTTCGTTCAAAGTAAAAGTTAATTCATAATTATATTGATAAATTCTGTAATAAAATTACTCAGGATTTAATATCATCATATAAAAATATCTACAACTCTTTTTTGATTTTTGTGTTATTTAAATAGGAAACTTAAAACTGAGATAATTAAGTATCATGAGTAGGTATTCGAAATTCAAATAGCAAAATGGACGTGCATATGCATCTCTCACGTTTGATCAAAATCTTCTAAAGGAATAAAATTGGTAACGTTACCTAATGATAAAAGCAATGGATTTAAAAAAAATGGGGGATATTTATCTTGCTTTAACTGAAACATCAAGTAGCAAACACTTTCTCAATAAAATAAACTAAAATACTTTAAGACCATCTATGCTATATTACGTATTAAAAATCAATAAATATAATAAAAAGGAAATATTTATGCAAAATAATAGTTAGATTAATTTTTACATTACAACCTAAAAGGACATTTTACATGAAGAAATATTGAAATATAGTTCTTGAATTAACAAGATCAAAAAAGTTGTATTTCCCATAAAATTTACATTTGATTACAATATTTTTGCTTTCAAATATTTCTGTAAAACCTTTAGGAGAGACATTTCTTGAGCATATACTTATCAATGAAACTTCGATGAAGAAGTACTACAAATTATCAATAGAGAGTTAAAAGTATTAAAAAGGAAGCAAAAAAGAAAATTCTGACAATCTGTATTTATTAGTAAACGCATTTCTCAAGCGTTTTTAATTGATAAAATTTTGCAAGTTGTATCCTTTAAAATTCCATAAATTGTAAATATAAAGTGAGTTAGTATAATTTAGGATATTTGCAGATCTATTAATGGATTACTGTGTATGTTGGTAAAATCCCTAGTTGAGCAATCGAAACTGATATGTGAGGATACACAGTCATTTCACATATGCATCAATAGGATTCTCAAATCACCCCAAGTGAAGCTTGAATTAATGAACCGTTACCAGCAAATGAGATCACAAGAGAAGCTTGTTTGATATCAAAGCCATTTAAGCGTAATATCAAATCGAACTGAGAGATATGTAGTCAGGAACTAGGTAGGATTTTATACGTATATGCATATGAATTGAAGTCGGTTGTTTGTATGACTTGTTGATATGAATTAAGCTTGGCACATTTCGCACTACATAGTATTGTGTATTCTTGAATGAAAATTAATGTATTGAATGTTTTGGAAGATTTATGAAAGTTTATTACGTTTTTTTTTAAAACTAAAACACTATGAAGTTTTCTTTATTTCAATTACTCTAACTTTGCACTTTTCAATAATAACACTTGGAATGTATAATCATGCAACTTTTCTAGTTAATTCCCTCAAAAAATTCAAAAATTTAAAAATGACGAATTTTAAACAATGAGTATAGATTTATCTGCATTGCCTTACATAAACAAAAATAAAATTAAGATCAAAGGAATTTAAAATACTGCTTTACAGAAATAGGTCTACTTACTTGGATTACAATTTACTCTAAACATAATCTTTCAAAACTAATAAACTTATAAATGTCATCAAATTTCGCAATATTATTCAAATTAAGTAATCCTTCAAATCTACGAATCAATGTATAAGATTAAAAATTCAACAATTTTCACTCAAAAGATATTCATGAAAGCGGCTAATTATGGTTAAAAGCATACATGTATATCTTCTGAGAAAATGCGTGTACGCTTTCAGATAAGATTCTAATGATGATTTAAGATTCACTGTTCATATCTCTTTTATATATACATATATATGTGTGTGTATGTGTTTTAAGAAATTAACAATTTTCTTAAATAAATATTTCGTTCATTTACATAAAGAAAGAATTAGGATAAAATAAAATATAGAATCCTTGATTTATTACAATTTTATACTGAATAATTTCAGTTTGAAATTGCACTATGATACTAAAACTATTTATTCATTTCTCAAAATAATTGAAAATAAATATGTAAATATTTCCAGAAGTAGATACATATTAACGATTAAGTAGGAACATAATATGTCACTCTACCCAAGTAAATAATTTATTAATATAATTTTACTATTCATTTTCTATATTTCTATTTTAATTTTGTAAAACAATTTTTGTTTCATTTTGATTTTTTTTCTTTTATATCTCTGGTTATTCAGAAGATAAAAATTTTACTAATTCTGATAGTATTTTCATTCTAGTGTAGTTCTTTTAAATTACTGAATTATTTTCACAATGGGTAGAAAATTAAATTTTAATATAAAATAATTAATTATAAATTACTCATGCATAATTCTTAGATTATTTCATAACTTAACCAATAATTATTAAATAATTTTTTTTTCGTTTAAATTTTTCTAATGTAATATTTCGGAATCATTTTAGAAGAGTAAACCTTTCTAATAAAAATTTATAATACAACCAATCTCAAAAATCAGAAACTTACTTAAACTTTACTTCTACTTTTCCAGCGGCTCCTATGATAAGCCCATTCAGCTTTTCCGAAAATCTAGAAGAAGGTATGCGAAGCTCCATCATTTGTTCTGTCATAGCTGGAGATCCTCCCATTTCTCTTACGTGGTACAGGAATGGCCGGCTTTTAAAGGAAACGTCACCGGATATACAGATTGTTCCAATCACCGATTTCGTCTCTTCGTTGATCATAAATCACGTTTCGAGACACCACAGCGGAAACTACACGTGTTTCGCTTCTAACAACGCAGCTGCGACTAATTACACCGCAACAATGGTAGTTAAAGGTAAGAAGTTAAATGGACTCCTTTTCAGAGCTGTTATTTTAAAAATAATTATTAGTTTTAGTTCAAAGTAAGGAAGACAAACATGGCATTTGTATACAAATACTTCATTTGTAAGCATCGCAATAAATTTGCAAGAACAATATATAAAATTTAGAAAAAAATACGTAAAACTGTAAAAATAAACCATTTGAGTTTTATTTACAAAGGTATGATTAAAGGAAAGTAAATTGCCTTTGGTTGTTAAGTATCGTCAACATTGAAAAAAAGAAGATTTTGTTAGGGAATAAAAAATGATAAGCTTACACACTACCGATAAGTAATGTTACTTTCAGTGAATAAACTCTGGAATGCGTAAAAAAAGTCTTCATAATTATGGAGTTTCTGATTCGGTATTTTTTACCTGAGGGTGACAAAAAGAAACAAACAAAAGGTAAAGCAGATGTTTCAATGAATTTTAAAATTTTCAGTTTATTTTTAACTGTTATTTTTACAGTTATATTTGTTCTCTTGCCATACGTCAGTTATCTCTTGCCATACGTCTTTTATTAGTGGCTTCTCATTTCTCTTGAAATTTTGACTAATTTGAGCATTATTTCAGTCACATATTTCTTTGGTTCCTGACCACATAAAAATCAAATAAATATATCGTTTGATAGATAAAATAGAAATTTAATTCTTCCATGTGAATTTTTCTTTCATCCAATAAGAATTCCAAAAGGAAGGTTCTATTACTCATGCATATTTTTTAAAAAAAATTAAAAAATTAAATGCATTATTGCTGAAAGTAGACATTATTTAGCATCGAAACTCATTAACATTCATGTACGCATAACGTTTAACTTTATTCATTAAATTAATTTATTAACATTTTACACTCTAATGTATTCAAATGAATCTGTAATTATAATTTTATACTAAGTTTATAGTATCTAACCTTTTCAACCGACTTTGAATATTACAATAAAAATATTAAATATTTGCAAACCAAACAGCTCGCAAGCCACTTATTGAAACGACATCGTCCCATTCTAAAGTGGAATTTCCCCTTATGCTCGTTAAAAAACAACAGGAGATGAATCGCCACGAACGCTTTACTAGCAGCTCACTAGCAGTCCTTTGGACGCATATATATCTGGGAGCTGTAACACTAGAGAGCTGATCGAAACATAATTTTATACATTCCTTTATATAATCATCTAGTTGTAATAATTTCTCCTCCCCTTGAAAAGTGAAAGGATTTAATTTATAGAATTTCTGTTCTAAAATGATATATATCATCATCATGACTATTGACCTCGATTAAAATAATTTTAAGATCTATAATTTAATGAAAGTACTGAGATTTAAAGATTAAATTTAAGTATACTTAAAATAAGAATTGAATTTGAAAAGTATTACGATTATGATGAGAAATCCATTCATATTCTTCTATATGTGATAGAACAAAAAATGACAAATTAACTGAATGTTAGCTATTCTTCATAGACCAACAAACAGCCTCTCGGGCAATGAAGAATTGTGTTTGACGATAAGTAATTATTTTAATTTTTTATGAACACATTTCGATTCCATGGCAAAGTAATATCATCTGATTGCAATCAACAATAATTGAAACTTCAATAAATCACGGTTATCCATTCGGATTTATTTCCTGTTTGATTGGTATACGTCTTTAAATCTACTCAGAGTTTAACACTTTTTTACTCATAAGGTGTATTTAAATTATATCTAAGTCAGATTCTTGAATGCAGTCCTATTGGTAAAAATAAATGTTTCTCTCTGGCGTGTGAAAGTATTCCGTCTTCTTAAGCTATGACACACATTATATTTAGGCAAATGCAAATCATTCAATTTAGTATCCCAAAAAAATCATATCGTTATTTTTATCTCTTTTCACATCAAGAAAATGCATAAACATTTAACAAGATCGATGCAAAATATTCGAAGACATAAGACAAATATTTCGTTCTTACATACATTACAGTTTATATCATACAAAAATGGCTTTATCGTAGTCATAATCATTATACTTAGAAAACTTTGAAACAGCCATATCCAGCAGCATCTGTTAGGAATGGTCAACAAGCCAACGTCATATCCCCTCATTATATTTCGCAGAAGCTTAAGCAGTCATCGTAGACTGCAAATAGTCCTTCCGCTAGCAAATCCTGAGACTGCAAATGTATTCAGAGTTATAACTAATGATGCATTTTGATTCCGTCTTGAAACTACTCGTAACTCATATTCAAATATCGTTCCGACAATACCAATCAAATACGTACCGTTACAAGGCGATTATGAAGCTCTATGTAGCAGACAATGGTGATTTAGATGGGAATTTTTAACAAGAAGCCATTTTCATGATACGTGAATGTTTTGAAACATAATTCGATGTAATTTGGCACTGATGCTACCTTGGAACCAAGTCTATTGTTCTGAAAAATATTTCGTAAATTTTCGTATTTAATATTTATTTAAAGGACGTTTTCAAAATATACTTGTATTTAGATACAGAAATTTATTGATAAGTTTTGTGAATTGTAACACTGACAGCAGATGCTGTAATAAAACGGAAATCAATAATATTTTTTCTTCACCAGTTGCATTTTTTATTATTAGAGTTGCTCATAAAATATCACAGAAACATTTAACAGAAGAAATTATAAGAAAATTTCCTTTGTTTATCTTGGAATTGATATGAATGTATGCATTATTATAATGTCGACTGATTTAATCATAATATGCCATTAAATGATAGAATATAAATTTTACCTGCGTTTAGATTTCTATCTTTTTTAAGTTTAAAGACAAAAATTTTCCAAAGAAATATGTTTTATTTAAAATGTTTAATTTACCCTAAATGTGTAAAGTGTATACTCTATTTTTTTGGCTCTTAGTTAAATAACACAGCAACCGTTTTGTGTTATTAATTTTAAATTCTCAAGTATATGCTTTTTCATATTAATTAAAATATTAGTCTTTTAAACCCGATAAAAGAAAAAAAGACTTTAGGCTTATGTATGAAGTAAAAAGTTTCTCCTACTTCATTTGTAATAAAAGTCTTCCTCAACAAAAAGCAATGGTATATTACACTATTTCCTTCCTTAATAGAAAAAAAAATCAAATCAGATGAAAACGCTACTTTTGCTCGAGAATTCTTATTTTCAAATGATAAGATTAACATATACGTATTTGGTACTTAAAGAGAGTAGTGTGTTACAATAACTTTTTTCCCCTTAAATCTCATTTTTAAAAATTAAAAAATCAAGATAATGTGGAACTCTTTTAACGAAAAAAAAAACTTAACGAAGTTGTCTTCTTCTCTCAAGTCGTAATAGAAATTGATTTTTTATTCAATAATTCCAACATTCGCATGATTTTCCGAAACCTGATTAATACTTAAGTTCCGCAGTTCTCGAAGTGTTTGAAAGCAAAGTAAGCTGGAATATAAATCAGCATAATGAAAAAGAAACTTGTTTTTTTACTCAGCGGTTGCAGTTAACTGTCCATTTGCGGTATCGAATATTACATTAATATTCATGAGAATGGTTTCTATTAATTCATGATATTTGCTGAGGTAGCGTTTTCTTCTTTCCCCTTTTTTTAATCTTATATTTTAATTCTTTTTTCCTTTTGCTTTTTAAATTATTTGCTCTTTTTTTTCCCCCTCCTTTATACAGCTCCGCCTGTGTGGGTGATTAAACCGAGCGATCAATCAGCTTTGGAAGGAATTTCTGTCACATTCGACTGTCAGGCAGAAGGACAACCTAGACCAGTGGTCAGGTGGAAATTTGGTAAAGGTAAAAAAAAATAACTATTATTATAATATATTTTACTCCCTTAAGTTTAATATTATGTTTTTAAACAAATAAAAACATATTTCACTATTTAAAGATACCTCTATCCATCAATTATTAATGAAAGTAAATGTTTTAGGGATCCTGAAATTATAAACTTTTTTTTTTCAATTCAGTTTCATCAAAAATAATGCTACTTAACCATCAATTACAATTATTCACAACTCTTTATTTCCAGGTTATAAAAAAAAACCTTCAAATAAAGATAAGGATCTTTTTTCATGTATTAATTTCTACGCCTAAGCATCAATTACAGCATATTTTAAATATATCTTAATTTCGATTTCAAACTTCTCAAACTTACTAGCATCGCCTTTAAGACAAATACGAAGTAAGGCAATTCAAACCTATAATAGTTTGTTAATCTATATTACATATATACATGCTCCCTCTTAACCCGGCATTTCGTCTCTGCAAGTAATCCGACATTTTTACATACTGACTAGTCACAGAATTTATTATGTCATCTTCAAAGGAATAAAGTAGGGTATCCAAATAAAACAGTACATTTTTCGTAATTTTAATTATTCTCTATATTTGACTCTTTATTTGTGTATGCTAAATTAAAAGTTATAAAATGAAACATAACTTAGGCTATTTAAATGCGTTGTCATTGATTATTTTCCACAAAAACAGTTGTGCTGTGGTCCTAAATCTATCGGATTACCGAGAGAAAACTGTTCATGTTTTGACAGGATTATTCATACTTTAATGCGAAAGTTTGTAAAGTATGACAATAAGACAATAATAAATCATTTTCCGATTCTATCTTTATTGAATTAAATTTAGTATCTGAAAGGACTTTGGAGCTAAGGTAAAGAGACATGTATTGCAATGTAAGCGTGAGAAGCGAAAAAAGAAGCAAAAAGAAAGCGACCAATAGTCAACACTGGCTTTGTATCCCGAAACAAAGAAATCCCGGTATTCTACTGAGCTTTTAAAATAGAGGTGACAGCTGCAGTTAATGAACGCGTGGAAGCTAGTATATGTATGTGTATATATATATACGCAAGCTCTTTCTCCTATTAATTGGACGATTTTATAAGATGATTTGAAAAACTTCCCGTCATCTTTATATAATGTTATAATTCTTTGAAAAGAATGTGTTTTTCTCATTTCACTTTTTCGCAATTTTTACACAGAGAATTATTTTGTTTCATCGTTTATTTTTTTCGTTTATTTCATATGGTTTGCACTATTTCCTTTCATTAATGATGTTAGAATTTGCAAATAGAACAAGAAACTGTAGAAGTAAAAAAATAATACGAGAAAATCGATGATGGTTCAAAAATATTTTAAATATTTTAATCTGTGCATTGCTTTTCACAAAATATTAAAACAGTTATTCAAAGTTAAAACATAGCAATTTTAAAAATCACTGGCATTTTGAAAAACGATTTAAAGCTCTTAGTTGGAGCTAATCAAAAACTAAAAAGAAAATGTTTTCTGAGATATTTCCCATCAATAAATGAAAATTTTCTAAAATGCTTAATTTTTTTCCGCATAATCAGTCATATAGTGGAATTTATAAAGGCTTTCTGAATAATTATAAAACTCATATGAGGAGTATTTATTTCTTACATAGATTTAATTAATATCAGTATTTGTAACGCTATCCCTCGCCCGACTGATTTTTTTACAAATTACCTGATAGTATGTGATATGTAATTACATATTTTAAACATATAAAATTAAAACAATTGGTTTGAGCATATAACTATTCAAGAGAAGTAAAGAAATAATCAACATATTGTTGTAAGGAATAAAATAAATACTTATTATCAATGAGGGTTAGTCGGGCATAACAAATAAAAAAAAGTTTTAAAAAATAAGAATTTTTGAAAACTACAAATTGAAAAATTGAGTTTGTATTGTACTTTCTGAAATACAGAATATATGTCTGATTTTTTTAAAAAAAAATATGTTTGTCTTTAGAACCTTTGTTATAGAACATATTTGTTTATAAATTATAGTTAATGTACTTTCAATTACACCATTCATTAATGGCCATAGTCTCTTTTAACATAATAATAACATGTATTTATATTATTAATATTGCTGATGTATATGTGAAATATAAAATTCTTTTGAATGTTTGAAATCTTCGAGTTCTAATTCCTATATAACTCTTTGCACGTCAAAGTAAAATACATATCTTGCGACATGACGAGAATGTATAATTAAGCATCCAAAAATTATATTTTATAAAAAAAAATTATATTTAAAATGATATTTTTTTCTTCATTTTAAGTACGTACTTTCTAATTTATTACGAATTATGATATGCGTATTTGTTATACATTTTATTGACTTTTTATTTCGTGTCATAGACTGAATTTTGACGGAGAATCAGAATTTTCTGAATAGGTGGTTTTTCCAGATTATTAGATTTCTCAATTATTTTTTCCCCTTCCATTTATATAATCCTTTTAAACCATGAGTATTGATCATGTTATGATATTTTGGGGACGATAGTGATTTGCTGAGGTGCTTTTATAAAATTATGTATATTTCTTAGTTATATAATTCCTACTTAAATCTAAACTATTTTATTTTTATTATATTTTATATTTTTATTTTTTTCCAATGCAAATTTCACTCGTTGAAAATAATTATACAATTATTATATGCTCACAAAACTATTAATCTTTTCTCTGCTTTCAAAACAAGGCATTAGTGGATATATTTTAATGATACAAGATCCAATGACTATCATTTTCTTAAAAAATATGAAGGTATGATATTTTCTGCAGAGATTTCTCCAAAAAGTTGTGATACGTATTTAAATTTATTTATTTTTACTAGAATAATTACTGAAACTCATATTTTTTCTTAACATTTGTTGTAAATTTTATCCATATTTTCGATAAGGAAAATTTTATAAAATAGTTTTCCTGTGAAAAGAATGTATTTATGAAATGCTTTTGAATAAAATGTATATCAATATTTTAAAAAATACGTATATTAATTATAGTTAAATATGTGTAATTGATTAAAAAAAACATTTTTCTTTTAAAGTACTTGTTAAATTTCATAGTTTTATTGAGGTGTAATAACTTTGTGAAACTTAATAATGTGTGGTGCTTAAATGATTTGATATATTTATATTGTTCACTATAAACTATGAGCAATTAATTAAACAATATGGAATTTATTTTAGCCTAAAAGCATTTAAAACAAAACATTTGATCCCAAATTCGTGTTAGTAATCATTGAATTGTCGCAGAATTTATTTGTATAACAAACGTCTGCAGTAATTATTTTATTAAAAGTTGAAAATACAGTTCGTATATAAAGGTTCTTATATTCCATTAACAAAGATATGTAAACTGAAAACTCTCTCTAGTGATTATTCTATATAATTTCCCTTAACACCTAACGTTTGAACCAGGGATTTATGTGTCCCTGGTTCAAAACAGGGACAAACAGGGATACTCTCCAAAACTGTGAATCGTACTATTGAACTATGAATGTTTGATATTGCGAATAAATTCTCCAAGGTTACTCTTATAATGACACAAATAGATATTAAAACTACTACAGATAGTGTGTTCTTGAACACAATAATATCAAGAAGAAATAAAGTAAAAATCGAACAGAAACCTAGTTTTCTATCTGGAAGTGTTCCTGTGGCCTATCGGTTTGCGTTTATAATCTAATGTACTCCGCGTAAAACTGCGAAATTCTTCTCGACATGCGAACTAACTTTTCCAGGAAAATGGTAGCGGATTATCATACAGAGAAATTACTAATAGTATTGACAGAAATTTTTCATGATGCAAAAAATATGAAATAAGTATATACAAGAAACACAGATGGGTTTTGTAAAAAACCACTGAAGTCCTATTTCTTTATCATTAATGATAACTGACTTGTTTGTTAAAAAACTTCGCACTTAGTGGCAACACGAGGGCTATTGGTGACGAATCTCGTAATTTTAGTCAGATAGCCAGGATGAAACTTGAGCTGACCCTCCCCCTCTCCAAATTTCTGTATCATGCAGTCGGAAGGACCGGAGGGTATTCAGTGACATCTGGACTAAAATCCACGAATTGTTGGAAGCAAATCCGGTCGCGAGTTCACAACCATGAATACGAAACTACCTTAATCTCATCGACAACATATTTAACTAATTTTTGCCTTCAGATTATATATATAATTGTTATAAATAATGATAATATCATAAAAAAATTCATATTACATCTTGACAAGTCTATTTGATTATATTTTCATTTGAATGTGAATGAAAATATATATATAGAGAGAGAGTCCATCACACAGACAGAGGCAATGAAATAATGAATTTGCGACAGAATACAAACCGTGAAATTCCAATTGAAGTACACAGTTCTAAGCATTGAAAGAATCAAAGCAAATAATTTCTATCATTTACAAAATAAGAATGGGAATTTATAAAATAATAAAATTTACAAAACCGGAATAGGCATATTTAGGTCATTCTACCATTTATGAAATATGAATGGAAAAGTAAAAATGCAATAAATATAATAAGTGTCCCATCCATAAGTTTTACATTCATTTCTGTTCAAAATTTTAAGTAATTGTGACAAAAAATTAACTTAAACTTGGAATATTTATAAAATATTTATTTTTGAAATTAATTGTTCTCATGTGGTTAGTGACACTTTTTATTAGAAGTCTATAATATGGAATATAATATACTTCTTATAATTCCAAATTATAAGAAGTATATATTATGTATAAAATTCCATCATATTTTTCCCATAATCCATGGTATTATTTCAATAATTTTTTGTTGGAAAGTATCGTTAATTTCGTAAAAAAAACATATTTCAAAATCTTGTGTCATTTTATATATATATATATATATATATATCAGTTTTCGAACCTATTTAGATGCCTAAAATATGAAGATAGTTTCACAGAATTACTAAAGTGGTAATACCATATGAATACGTTGAATATACCTTAACTAACATGGTGAATTCCAGGACTATATGGATGTGAGCAAAAATAAACGTGATTTTTACAAACCTCAACAAACTAGAGATACAAGTGTCTATGTATCTTTGATCTACTTTATACATCTACAAGATATTTAAGCTGCAGTTGTAACACTTCGCATGAAATAAACTAATAATTGAATCTGAAACCATCTTCTAAAATCAAGTTATTAAATATATTTCTACTTTATTAGATACGAGAAAATAAATATCATAATCAAAAAAAAGAAAAAGGGCAAATTAACTATCATTTCTTAGAATACAACATGACCCGAGTTTTAAAAAAATATTTCATTTCAATTTAGATGCAAATTATTGATGTTGAATTATTCTTACTTAGATAATGAGTTTAAAAACTCATTATTGAATTTATTAAACTATTTTATCGTTATCTTTCATATGAATCTTTAATATTCATATAGAAGATTTTAATTTACCGGAAATACTTATTTGGTATGTCATCTGATTACAATTCATAATTACAGTCTTTTATTGTATAAGTTAAAGGAACTTAAAATATTTTATCAACGTTATTTTATATAAGTTGGCTCGTTTACCCAAATTGAGTTTTACAAACTGCTTTTCATTATATATATTTGTCGTTACAATGAATATTATATATTTTATCCTGAAAACTTTCTATAACTAAATTCGAATGCTGGATATTTAGCAAAATCTCACAAAGACTGAAATTTTCTACTTGTTAAATAAAAAATTACTACTGGTGTTGTATGTTCTAAATATAAAATACTTTAATTCTTATGGAGAATAACGGAAAAGCATGTACTGCTAAATTTTGAATAAAATTTATCTAAACAAGAGAGAGAGAAAAAGAAAGTTGTTTTGAAATTTAAGTACACTTATTTTTTAAACATTTTTTACAACATTTTTTTTCAATTTCTTTTATTTTTTATTAATTATGAAATAGCTCATTTGTATTTCTAAAGTTCTCACTGCTATACAACACATGTGAGTGACATCTTATATTTTGAACTAGATAAAAGTTGATGAAGAATAATTTCAAATATGTTGAAATTTTAGTATTAATTATAAAATTCAATTAAACAGTGACAATTATTTCACAAGAACTTGTAAGTTATCAACCAAGAATTATGAGAAAGGAAATTATATTTGCTCCTTTTGAGAAAGAGGTGTAGAATGAAAAACGTTCTACACTCGATTAAGATTTTATGAGGAATTATTCAAAGAAGCTAATTAATTAACTTATCTAATTAATCAATCAAAGTCAGGATTTTGAAACATTACTGACAATACTGCTTTAATGAATGAGAAAAAAATTATCGTGTGAATAACTCATTTGGTAAGTTTGGCATGCATCCAGGTGAATGAAAAGAATTCTGCTATAAACTTTTGGGTGTGTAAGAATTAAGAAACTCTTAAGGATTAACCCTCGAATGCAAAACCAATAGGTTGAGATGGGAAGGAGAATATATTTAAACAGAAGGAACAGTATTGAGGAAAGAATAATTTTTGTGTATGTTAATAAATACATACTCATTCAGAAGGAATTCTTAAGAAAATGTATGACCTTATTCAGTTAAAGAAGATATGCATCAATATTAGTCATACATATTTCAAACGAAAATCGAAGTATCAAAATGCACATACCTGCATATATATAATTATATATATATATACCTGCATATATATATATGCAGGTATGTATGTATATGTATATATTCTGACTTTTATTTGGTAAGGCTGCGAAAGAACGAAATTTTATTTTTGAAATGAAAATGTAAAAAAAATTAAAGTTAACATGTTCCAACACACAGCGCAAATGAAAAACATTTTGATTCTTTTCCTGAATTCACAAAATTTCTAATTCATACAAATGTAAATAGTGAAATAGAAGAGAAATACTTCAAATAATAACACTGTTAAATAATTGAGGTTTCGAGTTTATATTAGTCATACATATTATACTAGTAAGGAAACAGAAAAATATATATCAACATTTTTCGGAAGATTAGCTTATTCTCAAAACATTGAAAGAATTAAAAGGAAAATTGAAGGTAACTATATTATGTATCTTATTTATTGTAGTGTTCAATTAATGAGGAAATAGTAATTTGTATTATAATTGTGTTTAATTGAAGATAATGTGTTATGAATAGGAAATAATCATGTATTGTAAATAATGAATATCTCAAACTCTCCGTCTTTCATTAATGGTTATATAAGTATCATCATTGGTATTATAAATCAAGAAATTTTTACGAAGCATTTTGTTGCTTGTTCAAGATGGAGAGTTTGAGATATTTGATTTAAAAAAATGTGGGAAAATTGGCAAAATTTGAAATATTTCTGATTATGAGCATTTCTCTAAAACTATTTTTATATCTGCGTTAAGTTTAAATTAATCAAAAAAAGGAAATATAAATTTGATAAAGATTCAAATTTATGAAAATACTTTAAAAATTTGCTTTTAATTTTTTTTTCTTTTGATACGTACTAGATTATTGTTCTTTTTGGTTATGTTCTCAGTTTTTTAAGATTATCAGTAAACAATATTTCTTTCTTTTTTTTTGTTTCAGAAATAGAAGAATATAGGAAAAGTATTTGTAACTTTGTCCAGATAATTATCTTTTTAGTTGATTAAAATAAATAAATTTTTAGTTTTAGTTTATTTAAAATGAAATGCCAAAGTCGAAGATCATTTATGCATTGATCATATCATGCAATCTGTTAATTTTAGTGATAATATAAATCTAATATGCATATTTGATTGTATTGTGTTTATCTTTAATATTATCAGCAAATATGCATTTTCTGCTTTTAGAGAAATGAGATATATAGTTTTTCTCTTAAACGCTATTTGATTAGTTTAAAAGTTTGCTGAATTAAAGCTGTCTTACCAGAAAGGGAGCGCTTTAATGAAATCTAAAATTCCAAGCATTGTGCTCCGGGTTAAAGGGGCAATAGAATTGAAATATCTGGAGCTAAGCAGTTTCCTGAAGTTAAAGGGAAAGGGAAAAGTGTTAGTCCTCTCACAAGGAGAAACCAGATAATGCGAGAATTATACAAATAGCAAAGATGTCAGGAACAGTGCAGGTGGACTACGAAATAACAGGATGTGGGAGAGATACCATTCAAGAGATAAAAAGAACATTGAGTTGAATTGAAGAGCGAAAGAAAGAATAGTAGGTAAAAATAATGGAGAAACAACAGCTAATTATTATCATCAAGGACTAAAGGGAAATTTTGAATAAAAGAAACGAGGAAGGAATGTCACCTAAATTACTACTGTGGAGAAGAAAATAGAACAGGTCTTTCGTATGTGCTTTCTTATAACTTTGGAGGACAGTTGAAGAAATTTCAATCTATATAATTTAATCCATTAAACAGTATAATAGATTGAATATGAAGTTAGCAGTTCGTATTTAAATAAAATCTTTTTTTCAAAGTTTTATAATATTTTAGATTGTACAAACTGTGCATTAGTCGTTGTTGCTTTACTGTGAATGCAGATCTTGTTTTATACAGGTTTTAAATTCCAAATTATTATTAATTTTAATTTATTTCAAAATTTTAATTGTATTTTTTGTATGGAAACACGAAATCTATTATTTTTATTGGTCAAATTAATACCTTTTTTTAATTTAATCTCAAATACTTTGACACAAATAGCATTTTGTTTTAATAACTATTTGAATGGGCGAAAGTGTGTTTGTAAACAAAAAAAAACTGCATAGTCAAATCAAAGAGGAAAACTAAATGTGATTTGATATTGTTTTTCAAGTACAAGTTTTGTAAGCATCCTATAGTTGATGTTAAGTAAAATGTATACCTCCAGAATAATATTATTTTGTAATTTATAAATAATTATTTTCCTGTGTATTTTCCTCCATTTTTTCAACACTGAAGTAACTGTTTATGGTCTTATTTCCAATTCCTTGAAACAATCAATTTTTAACTGGTATACCCCA
Source organism: Nephila pilipes (assembly GCA_019974015.1). Lineage (NCBI taxonomy): Eukaryota > Metazoa > Arthropoda > Arachnida > Araneae > Nephilidae > Nephila > Nephila pilipes. The sequence continues at coordinate 2,323,518 of BMAW01098640.1, read as the reverse complement.
TAAGTTTTACTTAAATACTGCCTTGAGACTGAACTTGAATCCCAATGGCTAAATGACTGACATTTTTTGTGGTCTACAAAGTTGCGCAAATGTGAAATCACCCACTTGAGAAAACTAAGTTCATGGCAGTGTATCCTGACTGCTGTCTATCTCACAGCGCAACGTGCATTCATCTGAAGAATAAAAGTGACAGTCTGGACTCGAAAATGTCGAAAAGACCTAAAATAGGAATTCGTAAAGAAAATATCTAGTAAAAAAACTACAGTTAAATGTTATGGGTGATCCAGAGATAAAATAGTTTAGTCAAAAAAGTAGTATTCGCTTGCTTATTAAATTAGTGAAATAAAATATTTCTTTTTAAGAAGCATATAGAAAAATATAATATAATAAAAATTTATACATTTTGCAGAAAAAAACAAAAATATATGAAAACATTTATAATGAACTTTTCATTTGTGATTCTAACGAATGAAAAATTAAAAGTATGAAAAAAATTAATATTTCCCCCCACTATATTTCTATATCTATTAGAGAATCATTAACCATTATATATCAGATTATTAATCATTTTATATCAAATAATCACTATATACGAGTATATAGGTTTAGGAGCCAAGGATGTGAAATCAAATTTTAAAAAATAATATGCGAAACATTCTTAATCTCTCATTTCCAAATTTAAAATAATAATTCTTGAGTCTTTAATAAACATGATAAATGAAGTTGGTATTATTAATAATTTCGAGCCATAATTTTATTAAAATTCATATCTTATGTGATCTAGAACACTTGTTTCAATCGAATATTGCAGATAATTATAATGTAATAAAATGTAATATAAGACATATATTGTAAACAGATACGTTTTTTTAAGTATTGGTAACGATGTTTATGCACAAGATTTAAATGAGTCATTGATTTGAGCTAATATGAATTCAAATGATAATATTCAATATAAAGTTTAAGAATTTGGAGAAGTAAATAATTTAATATTTAAAAAAAATACAGTTTTAATATATTCTTAACCAACAGGAGATTTTATTCAGAAAACCATCACAAAAATTGCCTCATTTAAATGTACACGTACATTTTATTTCAATTACTAATTTTCTTAGAGTATTTTTTAAAGAACGATAAAATAGTCACATATTATGTTTATGGTGAACCTCGTTTAAGTCAACCTTGTTCAATTTTGATGTAAATAATTTGGTGGATTATTTTGAAAATTATAAAAAAAAATCAGCGTTTGTTATATGTTTTCAAAAAATCAAAATATTCTTCTTAAAAGGAAGTTGTCAAGATATCAAATAGTCAGAAAACTGAGTTCAGAGCATCACATTCAAGATGACTTTATTTTTAAAAAGTACGAAGATCTCTGACATCTCTACAACAACCTATGTACAAAAGGTTTCAAACTATAGCATAAGTTAAAAATACCTTACATGAACTCCCATGACAGTAACAATCAAGTTGTGTGTAACTTTATTCTTAACCTAATGAGAAATTTTCTAATACTTTGTATGATTTAATCTCTTAGTCTTTATTTTTAACTACTGGAAGTGAAGTGGGAGTAGAGTGCGTACTTTTAAAGTGTACTTTCCTTCCTTCTTTTTGAGTGTTAAATTTACACACTTAGCCTGTGAGAAAAATTGAGCGTTTCGGATAATTGGTGGATATTTATTTTTGATCAGTTCCTAAGAATTATTCAGTGGCTTCATATGCTAAGTTTTGATATATTTTACAGATTAAAACATCAAAAAGCCATTTTTGCATGTTAATACACATATTAGATAAAAATAATTCTTAGAGCAATTTAGAATATTTTTTTATGAAATCAGTCTTGTACAGAAGATTATTCATTTGAATATTTTAAAAAAACTTACTGAAAATATATATGACTAAATTATCATGAAAATGTAGACAAGTCGGCAAAACACAAAGAAATAAGAAAAAAAATTGCAACATATATTTTATGAAATTACTGTTTTACCCTATGTACATGACTAATTTGTACTTTTAAATTTAATCTTTTTTACTTTTAAATTTAAATTACATTTCTCAATCACACCTAAAATATTATTTTTAAAAGAGAATCAGAAATTTTTCATACTTAATGGAGGGTGATAATGTTAGTTTTGTAAATGTTCTTGTTTAATGTTTCCAATGTTTCTTTATTTAATATTTCTTGGAAGACTCTATTAATATTTTTTTCGTTTCTTGATTCATGTTGTTAATATTACTTGGACTGGTTAATGTCTCTTGGATGATGTTCATGCTTCTAGATTGATATTGTTTATGTTTCCTGATTTGTATTGTTCATGTTTTTGTTTGTAATGTTCATAAGATTTCGCTTTAATATTTTAGAGACAGCATTTAATCATTATTACTTATACTAATTACATATTGTAATACTTCTGAAGGAAGATTTGTATGAATTTAGCAACAATTACATACTACAGTTTGCATTTAATCTCAAAAGTTTTCTTTATTTCTAAACTTGGTTTTTCACGCTGTATTTGCAGTTCATGTGATAATGACTTAATGAATGCGTTTGTTCTTTTATTTCTCAAAAATGTGTACATCTAACGTTTGAAATTTTCGTTTTTCTGTACCTATTGGGACGAAATATTTATTTCAAAGCATTTTTAACATTAAACTTTATCTTTTTGATAGGAAACAAGTATTCTACTTTTATATTTCGAAGAATATGGAATATAAAATAAAATATCACAGAACCTTATAAATACTCTACTGAGGAATGATAGAACTAAGCAAATATCATAATAATATTAAATGCTTAAGAGAGTTATAGAATAGATTATAACAGTGTTCAGATAATAGATTATAACACTGAGAAAAAAAGAATATCTTTAAGAATGAAAATGCATACCGTCATTTTAAAACAAATTTGAATACCAGAGACATCATTATATGAAAATATTTTAATTTTTTTTATTTACAGGAAAATAAGAAATGTTTAAATACATTAAAAAAATAATATCACCATAAGAAAATATTTTATCTCATATCCAATTACAATTTAGTGCACTTTTGTTTGACGCTACTTTTACATGAAATGTCTTATGTGATATTCTAATAGTTCATTATGTATTAATTTTTTTGTGCTTTGTTGAGCATCAATTAATTTTTAATCATGTGAAAAGAATGTTTGTATGATTACATAAGTTAATACTAAAAAACTTAAGAATATTGGAAAACTTTTATTTACTCCATTTAAAATCGTTATACAATTACGAGTATTTACGATATGTTTTAAGTTTTGTATTTAAAATTTAAAGTATTTACAGTTCTTTTTGACTATTATGCATTGTGCTGAATGTATATCAGATGCTTTACGATATTATTATAAATAAACGATTCTTACATTAATATAAATAGCTTGCATGTGTATGAAACAAATATAAAATACTTTTATGATAAAAGACTATAAAATTTATTTAGGGATTTATGCATAATACTCAAAACGCAAAGCTATAAAATACATTACCAGGCATAATTTATATATATATATATATATATATATATATATATATATATATATATAT
>BMAW01098640.1:2288329-2319942 GCA_019974015.1 Nephila pilipes | reverse complement strand
TATATATATATATATATATATATATATATATATATATATATATATATATATATATATATTATAAAGTATTTCAAGTATAGAAATACGAATTTACAAATATATTTTTCACTATATATATTTTAAAGAGAAAAAGATGGAAGACAATTTCCTTTTCTACTCAAGAATGAAACATGACAAAATGGCTTATTTTTCGTCATGCTTGAGCAATGCAATTCGTCAAGTTAATGCATTTCTTATTTTCTGCCATCATCTGTGCTCATCCACAATCTATCGATTTCAAAGAATATAATCACAATTCTCGTTTCGATAACTTCTGAGAAGATTTGAAGCGATTCAGTCAAGCAAAACAGATGACAATTGAGAAAAAAGTACAGTAAAAAAAAGAAATGATAGAAAAAAAAAAAGGTGATGAATGCGTAATTTAAGAAAGACACTCTTCCCGTTTGATGACGAATGAAAGCGTGTTTTTCTAACCAAAACTAAAATGATAAAAAAAGAGAAAAATAAATGCAATTCATTGCACAAATTGCAATACGAAGAATAAAGTAGACTTTTCTTCTATGTTTATTCTATCCTTTTCAAAAGTTGAGAAAGCGTAACTGTAATTGGTAGAATAAATGTAGCATTGTAAAAATGATTTCTATTCATTTCTTTTTCAGTGATAAAAAAAGCTACAATGTTTTTAGAAGCGTTTATGAAATAAAAAAGCAACTTTTAAGGAATATTTGTTCTTTCGCGTGACATTATAATGGGTATTATATATCCATAAGACACACTAAATATCTACGAACTTCAAAAATATGCTAAAATATGGTAATGGTTTCCAATGCATATTCATGCAATAGCAATGAATTTTCAAGTGTATTTCCTTTAAAGGCTTTAGAATAGAAGAAATTTGAATAGGAATTAATGTTAATATTTTAACTCAATTGCATTCCACTTAGGTCGTTCTTTACAAATTTGACGGGGAAAAATATTGAACGCAAATTTGAATTCAGAATGGCTTTTTTCGAAATATTTTTATAGAACTGAAAGAATAAATAGCATAATTTTTTTTATTTTACATTCATGATTATATTAACATCAAAATTTGCAACAAAAATAAATGGCAATATTTACTTAGAAATTATGGTAAGAGTTAAATTAATCAATTCATATTTATTATTTGTATATTTAATCATAGTAATTTAGACAATGATGTCAGTACACACACTTAAATTTTAATAAGTGATATTACATTTTTTTCAAATTCATTTAGAATTTTGCTAAACTATATAATCTGAATTTTTTTTTTATCTCAATGAAGAAATTATTGTTTATATAAGTATACACACACACACACACACACACATATATATATATATATATATATATATATATATATATATATATATATATATATATATATATGTATATATATATATATATATATATATATATATATATATATATATATATATATATTTATATATATATATATATATATATATATATGTGTATATATATATATATATATATATATATATATGTCTGTGTGTGTGTAACTTGTATTACTATAAAAGAATAGAGATAAATAAAAGAAATAGTGAAACAGATTATAAATAGCAAGAAAGCTTACTTTTTGGTGGGAAAGTGAATACAGGTTGTAACACAAAAAAAATCATTGATACACACACCACACACACATATAAACACAGGCGAACACACACTCTCTCACTCACACACACACACACATATATATATATATATATATATATATATATATATATACATGTGTGTAATTTTTATGACAAGAAGGATCAGTAAAGAACTATCTAAACATAAAAATTTTCATTTTCAGTTAGCAAATACTTTGATTAATGAATTTATATTTTGCCATCTCCTGCATAGTCAAAGCGAAAAGAGTTATTACCGCTTCCGCTTAATCTGATTTGCAAATTAGCACATGCAAATGCCTATGTCTTGCTTATTGAGCAAATTATACACTTTTAAGGATTGTATGTTACACATAACACTATCACATGCTCAAAAATATTACCAGGTTTCATTAAAAATATACATGGTGGATTTTCTTTCTCTGTTCAGTCTTTCCGATAGAGTCAATGGATTCTAATAATAAATATACTTGTATCATAACTAGTATGAAGCTAAGCGAATGGCATTAAGGGGAATTTAGCAAAACAAAATGACCGCGTTATATCGAATAAATGTCAATTGAGGAAGCAATAAACGAAATCTTACAGTAAAGTTAACTTCGTTATAAAATCGTTTGATTTCCAATTCTAACTAATATTATTTTTATCACTGGGAAACTCATAGTAACATTACATTATGCGTCAGATAACCATAGTAATGGAACAATAATTTTACAAATTATCAAACATTAGTCTATTTACCAAATGAAATTTTTAAATTCATCATGAAATAAAGAAAAATGTCCTTAAATAATAAAATATGTCCTTTTATTATTTATATTAAATTATTTATTATTTATTTTATTATTTATTTTAATATTTAATAAAATATGTCCTTTTATTATTTAAGTAAAGTATTCTAAATATCAGATTATCGTAATTAAAAGTGAACTATTCAGAGAACTCTGTCGTTATAACTAAAATGATTATTAATTTGTAAATTTACATATGGATAAATCAAAGAATGTGCTTAAAGAATCCGAATAATAAGTTTTACAAAATTTCTACCAGGGAGCGCATCATAGCCAAATTGCTTTTAAAGACATGTAACAAATAACAGTTTTGATATTTTACCATTTCAAGCATTTTTGCATTTAAAACTGATTGTTTTATATTTGTAGCATTTTTAAAGTACAAAGAATGATAATTGTTACATTGAAAGTGAAAAAGAATACTTTCTGGTTTCCATTAGCATATAGTTGAGCATAAAATCTAGGTCTGAAAAAAAGAAGATCGAATGAGTACCATTCTTTCATTTACGATGGCTATTAGCTTACCAGAATATGCATTAATCGTGAAACTGCTTTACGAAAACCAAGAAAATTCTGTAACAACTACAAAACACTAAAAAAGTCAGAGACAAGAAAGGGGCACTTAGTCAGGTTCTCCCTGGAAAGCCCCAAACAGAAAAGAAGGTTTTCAAGGTATGATTATCCAGAATTTCAATTTCTACTGACGGGGAAGATCTTATTCCCCTGGAAAAATATGACGCACTTCAAGTGACCGTTTAGAAACAATGACATTGTAATCTGATGCACCCGATTACCCTCAAAAATGATGGCTCCACCCAGCCACTTGCCACAATACTAAAAATGTGTCGGAGAAGAACGCAGAAAAGTCGAAAAAAGATTTAATTCTTAAGCAAGTCTCTAAAAAGGTTCAGGTGGCAGAATTCAATACCATTGATGTGCCCTAATTAACTAAGGTATCAGCCTCTTGAGATGGCAATATAAGAGAAAATCCACTAAAGAAATAATTTCAATTTAGAAATAAAAATTAATACACCTATTTCCATTCCTCAGATGTTGTATAAAATAGGTGTTGTTGGTTTAAATTCTGAAACCTTTACAGGCGATGCAAGAGACTGCAGTCTTAAGACCCATTTTTTTCAAAAGTTGCGCCGGAGACCAATGTCTACAAAAAGTGTGTGAAACATATCTCAATTTGAAAAGACTGGGTTATTATGCATTCAACGTAGAAGAGAATGAAAGTCTATCAGTGCAGAAGTCATTTCAGAGGTAGAAATGGCTATGATACTAAGAAAATCGGTACACTTTTTTCGAATAAAATAATCCACAATCAGCCCCAGTTTATTACCGATACTGACTGTCACTTGTCTTTTACACTCGGTTTTATTTCCCAAGTGGAAGTTACAGACTACTGGAAGTGGAAGATCCTCTGACTTGACAAGGTACATTTTTATCTCAAATGATCGGTAAACACAGTTAACTGTTGAATTTGAGCTGGTGAAAGTCCCCGTGTCTTCCTCACAAATCCACAAAACTTGCTTAAAATAACCGTTTGTTGGGGTTTCACTTCCCAATTTATCCTTAGACCATTTTTCTAAAAACACTAATGATACTAACACTAATTCTAATAATACTAACCCTATAACATGCTCTGTAACGTCCCTCAGGTATCGTAACATGCTCAACAGATACGTTATACCTCAACTTCAGCGGTGACAACGCCTTACGATTTTTGTGGAGGATAATTTTCGTCCTTGTAATGGATTCTGTTCTAAGTTTTTACGGCAAAATTTTATCAATGAGGGGTGATAAGCAGTTCTTTTCTCACTCCTAAACCGAACCGTTCTTTCGTTCATTTTCCGTTGTGGTTATGGTGTCATTTAAAGAATATGTAATCAGGATATTGTTCAAATTTTGGCTGACCTGAAGAGAAATCACTGCTGTTCAGATGGTGAATACTATGTTCATCGCTTGCACATTTTACTCCTTAATAAGATGGCCTTCATTGAATAATATGTTTTACAACGTTAAACAACCTGTTTCAAATAAACGATGCTTGTACTGGAATTTGTAGCTTGTTTGTATTTCGATGTAATGTACCCCTTAACGAAACTTTTTGAACTAAATTTTTTTGAATCATTTCAGAGTATAATTTAAATTCTCCATAATTACACATTTTAGTTACAACTGCATAGAGATTTGAATAAGCTAAGTCTAATTTCTTCTAGTTTATATATATATAAGTGATATAATAGTAATATTCCCATTCAAAATAGCACTGTGTGCAACTACAAAACATATAGAGATTTTCACGGTACACAAACGATAATACTATTTATAAAAATAAAACAGATTGTAAAGACATTTATTTTATATATTTCAGTTCAAATAAATAAAGAATTTTCTACAAAACATTTAATAAAATTAAAAATAAAATAACATTCCGATCTGTTACAACTGAAACAATTCCTTTTCATTTAATAATCTTATCAATACATTATTCACAAACAAGTCTGCAAGAGTACTTGACATCTTTCAGCCCATTCTAGCGATCCATACTCTAATATGTTCACTGAAGCGTTATTTCATGCTTGATTAACGCTTTTTCTTTATTTCTTGCTGCTTCCTTTCTGAAATATGTGATTAAGACATCGAGAAAGATATCAGGGATCTTATATATCTTTATTTCTCAAAATTAAATGGGTTATAATCACTGTAACTGGTTTCAGCGAAATTAATATCTTCAAAATCTTGAAATGCTTTGATTCATTTCTTTTTCATCTCAGTTTGTAAAGAATCTAACAAAAGTATTTCTTGAGTTGTGTTTTTACCTTAGAATATGTATTCAGTTTTATTTTTCATTCCGCTGCCTTTATACGCATAATTAAGTGTCATTTGTCTTCCATTAACTAAAAACTATAAAAAAAATTTATTTACAAAAAATATTTTTATTTGAATATTCGAAAATTTAGCACACTTTTACATTTAAGTTTACTGCTTGATAAAATTATTAGTGCACATAAATTCAAATAAATCAAAATATTAAAATAACACCATACAATATATATATATATATATATATATATATATATATATATATATATCTGATGTGTGTACATATGATTTTAAGTAATAACAAATGATCACATCTAAAATGTCACAATATGCCAATATATATATATATATATATATCAGTGGAATTTTATCTTACGTCACTATTTCGTCAGAGTAAAACATGATATTCGATTTTAGCCTGTAAACTAACTGCAATTGTATATATTGCGCTTCTACTTTTTTAACTTTATTCCTTTTATAATATTTCTAAGAGAAAATTTCAAATATTTAATAATTATTAAATTAACTTTCGATATCACACACAAGGCCCATTTAAAAATTTAAAACAAAGCATTTATAATTTTGACAGCAAAATTCAAATCACTTTAAAAGCATGAGCTGCCATATATTTCTTCGTTTTCAAGAAATAGAAACATATTATGACCAGTGGAGTGAACTATTTTGAAAAGAAGTAAACCTAAAACATATTTTCAGAAGTTTTATTTTTAAACCCTCAAGCTATTCCATTCAACGTTCAGAAACTTCTCTAGAAATGTCAAAAATCTGAGTTTGCTTTCACCAAAACTCGAAACCCGAAAGCCAATATAAAGTTTACACGAACAGACGGATTTCGCGAATTCCTGAAATATTTGCCCATGCCAGGTTGATGAAGATTATCAAAGGAGTCGGATGCCACTCATTACTTTAAGTAAACACTCTCGCACAAGGAAAACTATTTTCTCGACTGTCATTAATTAAAGTGAAGGTGATTCTTCTGAAAAGAATCGACTGCCACATTCCGATCACCGAGATTTAGGCTGTAATGAAACATTTTTCGACTTCTGCCGCTCCACGCATCGAATTGTGGGTAATAACGGAAAAACGATTTTGGAAACTATCCGTAAATCAATTTGGAATGTGCAGTGGGATACCATAGCCAGCTACCTTTCATTTCAGCAACAAAAGTATTGGCAGTAATCTGACCCTTTTTTTTTTACCTATCTGTTGTTTTCAAAACAGCTGCTGCTCTAGATATCTTTTAATCATCATCGCGTTAACAAAGAAACTAAGTTATGCATAATTGTATTTTATTAGAGATTAATGTTATGGTTAATGATTCTGTCTTTATGATATTAATTGACTGTGCACCTGTGTTTGACAGGAAGAAACACTTACGTTAAAATTCACATTTGTCTAATCTGCATAACAACTATATTTTAATATAATTGAAATAACATTTTTATTAAAAAATGTCTTTTTTTTAAAAAAAAAAAAATGAGCATTGAATTAAATTTTTCTTAAGATATGAAAATATTTTAATTAAATAATTTGCGAATTACTTTTTTATTAATTATTTATGAATATTGTCATGAAAATGCATAGAACCATACCGATATATATATATATATATATATATAATATTAAGTCAAAAGTTAATTAAATAAAATGTAAATGTTCAAAGGCATTCAGTCCTGAAATTAAAAATTGTTTTGCTAATTAAAAATTCTACATCAACTACAACTGTGAAGATTAATCTTGAAATAAGATACTTGTATTTTATACCTGTATTTTTCCTTAATGGAAATCATAATTCAACATAAAGCTAATAAATCATTTTAAATCGTTTGTTTAACTCTTAAAGAATTTAATTTTTTCCGCTTTTGATTTAGATGCATTTCTTTGTCTACTTAAATCTTTTCACCGAAACAATCATTTTTATTATAAATATTGCATATATATGATATTTAGTATCTAATGATAATTTCTGTAATATGATTATATACTTAATGACTATTTTCACTACTTTCTTATCATTATTCGCATATATTTTAGAAATACAGTATAAAAATAGTTATAAAAGACGCTTATATACTTATAATGTATTTTGGTTTTTTAAGAAATATATTGAATATTCATGTTTATATCATAATTAAAAAAATTAATATTTCTTAGCTTTCCCCTATTTTATAATAAGTTATGCTATCATTACATTACAAGTAAATTGTTGTGCACAAATTATTATTTCAGTATAATGTTTCAATGATGTCAAAGTAAAGTGTATCTTATATACTGGGTTATTCAAAATGAATCTCCCTTTTTAAAGAAGCTATATTTTCATGAAAAATAGACACAGAATGATAAGTGATACATGAATGCAGAGGAAAAATATGAAAATTTCAATTACAAGTGGTCGATAAACTTTCTTTAGTTACTCGTGTAATGTAAATTTATTATGTAAATTCTTGCCAAACACATTGTTAAGTGTCAGTGATAATTGATTGTACAGCATCAGAAATCCATTGTTTAAGTTCAAATAAATTTGTTGACAATGGTGGCTCACACATTTTATCTTTTACAAACCCCTAAAATAAGAAATCACTTGTTGCAATATCCCGTGTCTTAGGTGAATAGGTATGTAACATCAAGTCATGAAGTCCACTGCGACTGATCCAACTGAGAAGTAGCTTGACGAAGGCTTCAAAAACCACCTTACTGAAAAAGTTTCTAGAAGAATATACAAGAAATATCTATTTTTCACAAAATAAGAGTTCCACAGTTTTCCTTTGTATTTATGTATTACTTATCATTCTGTATGATTTATTTTTGGAAATATGGAATTCTGAAATAGGATGGTTCCCTTTGAATAATTGTTTTTATTAACTTTTAATGTATTATGAATTAAAATGTAATATTAAAGGCTTAAATATATTACTATATCAAATATTAAATTATTAAACTACGTCGTATATATATATATATAAATTATTAGTTGATCTATATAATGTTTTTTTTGTATTTAAAAAAGTATTAAAAATTTATAATTCTAAATTTTATGAGAAATTGAATGTTCTTATTATTTATGTTTTAACAAAAAAAGGATAAATTTTGTAATGATGGAAAACATAACGAAATTAAATGAATACCATACGCATTGGACCACCTATGAATAGTCGCAGTTATATATTATTATATTTTTATCTGCAAAATTCTACGGACAAAAATAAATTCCCTTTGGTTAGATATATAGATGACCTTATAATTCTTCAAAATAAATTTTTCCCAAAATTAAACAGAATCTATCATTTTAATCTTCTTTTATAAATTTGATTCAAACTAATAAAAATTCTTATGGGACAGATTATTTTAATTTACTGGCTACAGATAATAAAACTTGTTATAATATATTAAACAGAAGGGATAACAATTTCATTTCTATCAATAGAGAACAACTCTGAGCCAGCAAGTTAAGCTTAGATATCTTGAGTAATATATATAATTTTGTTTTGAGGATTATTAAATTTTTTATCATGCCTTTTTCAGTTTTTAAAATAATTTAAATAAGTTTTTTCATACTTGTGTAATGGCTGTGTTATTCCCAATTAAATTTCTAAAACAAAATTTAAAATATACAAATTATAACATAAATTAATTTTTAAGATTGTAAGGTGAAATAATGAGCTTGTTTGTTTTTAATTTCTATTTGATTTTATTTATTCATTTATTAATGTTTAAAATATATTTTAACATATTTTTCTATTAATACATTCAAATATATAATAATATATATATATATATATATATTTTTAATTTTCGAAATTTTAAATTTATTTTCTTCTAATCTAATTATGATTAGTAGAAGATAATAATGTCATTATGTTTAATATTTGGAGTTTTTAGCTGGAAATTAAAAGTCTACGTAATTAACGAAGTACGACGTAATTGAATACGTTTAAATATTAGTGTAAGTTTTATTCTAATTTTAATTTTAACTTTAATTATTTTTTCGTATATTAAGGCTTGATACTTTTAATTGAATTTCGTTTTAAATTTGATGTTTTCTGATATTTTTTTATTTTCAAATTTTTTGGTTATTACTGAATTCGTTTCCTTATTTTATTATATAATATCAGTACTTTCGTTTAATAGAGTTTTGTCTTTAAAACATGTTTAATATATTCTAATGTACAAATTTATTTTTCAATTATTGCTTATATATATATTTCATTTTATAGCTTTATTTAAATTTTGTTAATTTATAAACGATTTTCTTTTTGTAAATCCCCACTTGATATATATCATTATTATTATTAAATTTTTGTATTCCCATTCTTTATTTTTTTTTAAAAATTTAAGAATTCATAAGTAATATTTATGATATTTTTAGTATATTCAAATTCATTTGTTTTAGTAATTTTGTATATTGTATGATCGCCTTCATGTCTGGTTTAGTTTGATTTCTATTAATGTTGAACTAGAAGCAATAAGAGGGCTATTGGTGACAGACCTGGTAATTTTGAACCTTGGTCAAATGAAAAGAACAACATCTGAGATGACCCCCCCCCCTTCTTATCCTAACATCATCAACTCTACGCAGCGCGAGGACTTTGGAGCTCAACAATTTAAAGTGCTCAGACCCGGTTACACGTTGGGACTTTTGTGACATCAGAGCTTGAACCACCGACTGGAGGAAAACTGCCAAGCCGGGGTTATATATATATATATATATATATATATATATATATATATATATATATATATATATATATATATATATATATATATATATATATAAAAGAAAAAACGAAATAGTTAAATAACTAATCAAAAATCTAATTAAGAACTAAAATCAACTAATAGAAAAAACAAAGTAGTTAAATAAGTAATCAAAAACGAAATTAAGAAAATACGTATGAAAATGAAGCAAAAATTTATTTAAAATTCTAAAACCCAAAATAATCATAACAAACTATTTAAGAAACAACAACGTAAAATAAAGCAATGTATCAGAAGAGCCAAAATTTAGAAAAACGGAGATAATGTAATTAATATTGTTCTAAACTTTGGAATGGAATATAACATTACTTAAATACAAAAATAGTTATTTAATTATTGATAATGATAATTATTAATTAATTATTATTTAGTTAATAACTTAATATATTATTTAAAACTTATTTCTCACTAAAAAAATGTATCCATAAATCCGGATTTTGGCATTTTGCAACTCATCCACGGGGGAAAATGGAAAAAAAAACTAGTATACATACAATCACGATTGGTTTAAATTAGCTTTTCCTTATCATTATTCTAATCAATATTTATCATATGTCATTCGTTATACATTTCAAAATTCGTTTTACAATTTTCCAATAATATATGTGATTTTCAAGTTTTGTTAAATTAAGTCATTGATGTGTGAGTAAAATTTTCCATAATCATATTTTTTCCAGTGCGAGTGTTATTTATAAATTAACTCAATGAAAAATCTCAAATTTACTACGCAGATTATTTATTTTGAATATCAAAATATATTTTTAAAATGATATTAGTTTATAATTACGCAATTCACTAAACTTAAATTACTTAAAATGCAATTTCTTTCGTTCAGTACAAAAGTATTTATATGCTAATTTATTGTTACACGTTTTCCCTCAATAATTTTCAGCAATCATACCTGCTTATTATTTTATTTTCTGTAATACGACTCCGTGTAGTTCTTTTATAATACATTACAATCAACCATTAAATAGGACAGTCTGAAATGCGTAAAGGAAGTAAAGCTTCATCTTAAGTACTTAAATCCCAGTGGGCTTTTATCTAGACCCATAATGCAGGCCTTTAAAATAATCAGACGTAATAATATATTTTAAGTAGATTTCAACATCAAGGTAATTTTTGAACCAATTACACTTTCAAAATAATTGAAAAATATTAAGGTAAAATGGCATTTCCATGTTAGGAGGAAAAGTTATGCGTCTAAATTAGTGAAACCATATTTTTTGTCTTCGGTTTCAGTCTTTAAAATTTATCATTTGAGGTAGAATTTTGAGAAACGGAGTGGATGTGGATAATGTTACAATAAATGATAATGACTACATAAATGTCAGCAAATTTACAAGTTCATCATTTTATTCTAGTTTATTACTTTGCATTATTCATTCTTATAAGTGTTAATTCTCAAACGTACGCACACACACAAAAGTTTTCATTATGCTGCTCTTCTGAGTTTTATTGTTTTATTTTCAATACATGCAGATACAATTTTGAAGTGTTCATCAACTGCGTATTATAATTTTCCATGAAATGCGTTTTTCTAATATAAAATTATGTTGTTTCACAACTATTTTTTCATGTATCATTCTAACAGAAAAAAAAATACTTTTTCCTATGTAGTTTACGAATTGCTTAAAGTATGTAAGGTATACTAACAGTTTTGCTTTTTTCGTATAATGCAAGTTAAAAACATGCTCTCTAAAATAAGATAATGTGCTTAGTATACATATTTGCTAAATACATGCACACCACACATAATAATAATTACAATTACTTGTATTGTAAATACACCCTTCACTATTTCAAATTTTGAAATTACTTTTCAAAAACATTATAGATAATGTAATTGCATTAAATTATAACGAACGTGGATTATTCATTAAACTTTTGCTCTATTTTTATTTAGAATAAAATACCAAACGAATATATATAATTTACCGGAGTCTTAGTATCCAGATAAACGATTTTTTACTTTAAAATTTTAATAAGTTTTCTTTAACTCACATTATAGCTTTGTCTGATTCAAAATTTTAAAAGTTTTTTTCTCACATTTTATAGCTCTCAATTGAGCTGAAATTTTCTATACACTTTTTTTTGGATGACAAAACAATACTTTAATTATAATTAATAAAAATTAATTGATTATAACTACATATTTAAAGATTTATATTTTACGCCAAGTTTCTCCCAAAGTTGCCAAATGGTCACAAAATCCGCCATTTAATAATTTATAGTTTGCTTTAATTTTAATTACACTTAGCTTTACTATACTCAATTTAATAATGTAAATTTATTGTTTGCTTTAATTTTAATTACATGTAGATTAATTGATTAAGATCAAGCTTAATTTAGCTAAAAAGTTTAAAACGTATTTATTTTAGATGACTAATTTAATAAGCATCAAATAATATAATAAATTATTCAAACTAATTATTAAATATTAACTAATTATTCAAATTATTCAAACTAATTATTAAATAAATTCAATTTGAATCAACATTCCCTTTTGCTCTTAAAATTTAAGGTATAATAAATTATGTTACGCAAAATGTAAGGTTTGAAAGAAAATTCATGTTCAAAAAAATTCGTTAATTACCGGTGTTACTGTTTATCAAATTCTTAAGAGACTTTCGTTTATTAACATACAGAAAGTTAATTATTCTAGTTATTATCATATGATGAATATTTCATAAATTGTAACATTGGGAACTCAATTTCATTTATTATTTATTTTAAAAGAATTAGTAAAGTTGTTAAAACTTACTCAAAATTGACAAAATAAAATACAGATTTCATTATAACTTCGTGTATTAAATACGATATCTGTACTTTATTAATTATTTTATTAAATTACCTTTTTCATTATTTTAGTTCAGAAATCACAACTGTATACGTAAATCCTCATTTATTTTTGAGAATTACATCGAAATACAATTACTCATTTTTAGATTTTGAAAAAAAAACTTATGGACAATAAACTTGAAGATATACTTCAAATGAGTTATAATTTTCAATAAGTATTACTTGGTGATTAAAGATTTGAAAAAAATACTGTATACTACGCCCCTTGGGAATAAAAATTATTTATTTAAGGATGGTTTCAAAAACTAATACGCACAGAGAGCATCACACTGTTATTTCATGCGAAAATGCCTACGATAATTGTTCAAATAATACCTATTTTTTCTTAAGACAGATGCTGTTTTTAAGGCAAGTTTGTGTTGCAATATGTTAAATGGTGTCAAAAACAATTATGATATTTAATCAGAAGTTATATTATATTTGATATCCATTTGCTGTCAAATTTTAATTTGTTACCACAAGTTATTATTTTTCGTAAATCGGTCAAAGTCAATAAAATCGGGAACCAAATAACAACCGAAATACTAAGCTGTTTCTGGTGAAAATACTCTAAAGAGACGAAGAAGGTCTCATTGATTGGAAAATTATGGTGACTGACACCACTATATTTTTTCTGGGATGCCAAGAGCGTCAGACTCATGGACTTCTTAGAAATAGGAAAAAATGACTGGGCAATATATTTGATTTACCAAATCGTAAAACTCCATTTCTCACTCATAAAACGGTACTTTTGAACCTCCTTTGTAATAAAGTTTCTTTGAAAATGCATTTGACCATAACGAAAAAGAGTTGGAAGCTATTTCGTTTTTATAAAACATTTTACTTTAGTTGATTATTTAAATTTAATTAAATGTTGATTTCTTTTATTTATACTTTCATTTATTGCTTTTTGATTTAATTACTTTTTTGGAAGGAGTATTTTGGTTTTACTATTGTGTTATAAAGTAATTAGACTGACTGTAAGACTTGGATCTTTAATAATAGTACAAGCACGTATCCTCAATCACAAGCTTGAAACTGCATTCTTAATTGATTTATCTCTATTTTGGATTTATTGTCTTTCAATTTTTCTAAATGTATGCTTTATAAGTTTCGCTGTGTTTCTTAGACCATTTTGCTAATTGAGTATTTTAAATTATTGGTTTTATTATTTTATTTTAAATGCAGCAAAATCTTAATAAGCATTGTTGTGGTTTTGTAATTTATCAATTTATATACATGTATGTGCGTTCCTTATTTCTTTTGAATAATATTATATATGCATGTAGAGAGAGTGGATATCTATAGAGGTCTAAAGAAGAGACTCTTATGATTCAATTGTATGCTATAGATTAAACTTTTCTTGCGAGTTTAATAGTGTATTTACCAAGTTAAGGAGGAATCTAGAATATGAATTGTTCTGTTTATTAGCGATGAGATGAAGAAATATTATTTACAACAATATTTTATACAGTTTGATTTTCTTTATAGAAATAGTTCATCATGATGAAAGATAGCTCTTTGAATATATGGCATTTCCACAACGGACGTTAGAACGCGTGGTGGTGTTCAGAGTATTATATTTTTTAATTCTTTTCCGTAGTGATACCGCGATCCAACGCTTCCGAAAGAAGAGATAAATGCGGAAGAGAGAGAAGAGATGTGACGAGTGAAGAGAAAAGCTGCTGGCGAGTGAAGAGAGTTCAAAAATAGAGGGCTCTGCATGAGCTACCTCGTGATGCTCATTTCTGGTCCCATCTATCGCGCAAATGAGGAACTAGTTTTACAATATCATTGAAAATGCAGCTAATAAATTGATAATTAGCTGGAAAATACTACACACACATATAGTATATATGTATATGTATATATATATATATATATATATATATACTAAAAATCTATGAAAAAATAATTTAAAACACTTAAAAAGACAAAAAACCAGAAAGAAATGTAACAATGAAAGAAAAATAAAAGAAAAATAAATGAAAATATGGAACCCAGCAAGTCAAAAAGCAATATCGGGCTGAGGACCGATTAAGCGGGGTTAAACTAGTTCAATGGTACCAACCTTCCCCCTTTGCGACTTGGTAGGCTGAATTAGGAAATCCAAATTGCAAAAGAGTTCATGATTAAAAGATGCAAACAAATTCAGCGATAAAATCTACAAAAATAAAATCTATAATTCCCTGTAGGCTGAATTGGGAAATCCAAATTACAAAAGAGTTCAAAGATTAAAAAATGCAAAAAAAAACTTTCAACGATAAAATTTACAAAATAAAATCTATCATTCTAAAAATTATCAACAAATCAAAATATAAAAATTACTTACAAAATTCAAAGAAATGAAGATTCAAATATGTGAGTAGTAAGACGGAATTTTCTTTAAGCTTCAAGATGTATATCACATACTCAAAATGAAAAAATATAACACATCATCACCATATAAATTGAAAAAAGATTTAAGTCATTGTTTGATTGGTAATAAAATGTAATAAGATGCAAACAATTGGTTGGTAATAAGTAGTATGGTGAAGGAGTATAACGGTCCAGAGAGTGAGTAAAAATGTAAGCTGTGTAAATGTAAAAAAATAAATTCTTCACGGCTAGACCACTAACAAGCCGACTTTGTGGACCTATTGTTGTGTGGTGGATTTGAAATTGGATCATGATTCGCAAAGATGTTTAATATACCCGTGATGCATATAAGCACTTAAGAAATTTATTGGATAATCATGATCCAAACAGTTGTTGAAGAATTTTTTAATGTTATTAAATTTGTCTATTTTATGCGTGGTTAATTTGTTATTACGTAATAAAAAGCCCAATAAAATATTCCTATAAATGGATCTGTGTAGATTACTGTTCCAGAAAGGTATTCTAATTACATGGAATTCGAATCTCTCTCTTTTATCAAAAATATTACTAATAAGTCTATTGTCAATTATTTGCAAATCGAGATCTAAAAATTCTACTGTATTTGAATTAAGATTAGTTTTTAATAATTTGAGGTAATTAGGGTAAAATGAAATATTTGGTTTAAAATCCTCAGTTTTACCTAAAATAATTAGATCATCTATGTAACGAAAAAGAAAGTAAGAATCATTGTCAATCTGTTGTAATTCATAAAAATGTAAATAAAAATTGGCCAGACAATTACTAGCTGGACCTCCCTGAGGGAGACCCTGAATTTGTTTATAGAGATTTTGACCAAAAACTATAAAATTCTCTTGTAATACAAGTTTAACGAGAGTATTGAATTTTTCCTGTTTTATTGTTTGATTAAAATGATATTTCTTGTATAAAATTGCAAGAACCTTAATTAAATCTTGAATATCTATTGAGTTAAAAAGGTCTTCAAAATCATATCCATGCACAGAGAATACCTCTTGTTCCTTCATGTTTTTGACAATTTCAAAACTATTTTTAATAATAGCGGTATTATCAATATTGTCAATAGACTTTTGAAGAATGGATTGAAGGAGTTTGCCAGATTTAGTGATATAGGTGTTATATCCATTCGTAATACTTCGAAATTTTACAGGATTTTTGTGAAATTTTGGCGTTAAGAAAATATATGGAAATTTAATGTTTGTAAGGTGTAAACCCACCTTCTTATTGAATGCCAAAAGACGATTATTTATTTCTCTGTTACTATATTTGGATTACTGGAAAGCATTATTATTCATTACATGTTCACTCAATAATTTATGATAGTAAAATTTGCAAATAATTGCATAATTTGCAGGAACCTTATCTACATAAACGATAACAAAATCTTTCTGCAAATCATCTATATCAAGTTTTAGATCTTTAATTGTAATTTCCTTATCTACTTTAAAATTCAAATATAGAATTTTCTTCAAAACACATGACCTGAATTCATCAAATGCCTCAATTGGCAAACCATATTTAATTGCAACCTTAAGAATAAAATTATCAAAATCATTAGTAATTTGTTTTCTCACTACAAGGTTACTATTAGTAATCATGAGCCTGAATCCAGTTCCTTTATTCATGAAACCTCTCAATAAATCGCTTTTAACGATGTTCATGTTTCCCGTAACAACATGTTGATGGAATGAATCAACATATTGTTTGTAATCTTTGCATTTACACACTTGTGGTGTTTGTGACTCTGAAATATTATTGTAATTAAAAATAGATCTACCAAGTTTTTTATTGTACTTAAAAGCTCTTTTTATCCTGATATTTTTAATTGGAAATAGAGCCATGTGTTTTTGAAACACACCAGAAAAATTAATTTTATTAAATGATTTATTCATAAAGAGAAAGGTGCAATATTCTGTAATATATTTTTCATTAATATTCAAATTAATTTTCATTTTATGGCAAAGATATCTACATATATCTTCAATGATATGAAATCCTTGAGAATCCGGAATAACTTCATTATTCAAAATATTCATGACAATCTTTACCTCTCTTTTATTAAGTCCGAACATAAAGTGCTTAATATGTCCTATGAGATAGTTCTTTTCAAATTCTAATCCAAGTTGAAACATTTTTTCTTTAATAGTTGACAAGTCTCTTATTTTTCGATTTCTACGTTTTCCTCTAGAAGTTCTAGTTAATTTATAAGGATTATTAATCCTGTAGAATCCTTCTTGGTAATAAAATACTTGGTTATTTTGCTTATTTGCGTTTAATACATTTTTATTGTTCCATATTGCATTTAGTCCATAAGGGTAAACAGTACCATAAAAACCAATATAAAAATTTTCAAACCATAATCTTTCTTTTGTGTTGGGTACAATTTTAATAATATATATTTTAATAGTATTAAATTCATGTGAATTAAAATGTTTAACTTCTATCCGACCTATATTTTTACGACTATTATAGTGTTTTGCATCAATATATATATATATATATATATATATAAATGTATAGACTTTTTTCTGTCCTATTTTGGCAACAATTTTCCTTTTCTCTGTTTGTGATCAATGCTATATTTCTATATTTGGTGCTAAAGTTGGTTAAATATTTTTTGGTTTGTGTACTAAAAAAATTGTATTGTAATGATAATTTCTTTTATCTTTTTTAATCTGGTTGTTTGAATATTAGATTTTTTTTTCTCTTTTACTTTGGTTAATATTTGAATCTTTATATTTTTATGTATATTTTTTTGGTTTCTTATGTCATTTGGTCCTTTAGTTTTTGATGTCTTTTGAACTTTATGGTTGCTCCAACATTTTTACATAACATTTTTCTGTAGGTGAGTTTTGAGCTTGTAAAGCAAGTGAAACCCGGTTAATATGTCATAAGGCAGACTCGAGTCCTGATGATTTCTAAATACTTATTCTGTACCTGATACACGTAAAAACTGTCGAGGTTCAAAGTAAGCTCATTGGCGTAGTATAGATCATTTGTAGTCCTCTTTACGTGAACGAGGTTCAAAATTACTTAGTCCATTGGCGATAGCCCCCGTGTAAGCAACAGCATCAGATGTATTATCGGTTAGAAGGGATTTGAACATATCTTAAATTAAAAAAGTTCCTCGATTCTTTAAGCATCAGGACGCTATTGCTAAACATTTCTTGTCTACAATTTTACACTTTTCGTCAGTCAATCCTTTCTCGCGTATATGATTAAATAGACAATTTGAAAAATTACATTTAGGCAACTTTTTTCTTTTAAATATAACCATGGATTTAATCTTTGGACCGTTCGCCAAGCGGGAAAGCACTACGATGAAAGGAACTTTTTTGAACTTTTTTTATAAGAACCGTTTTTTCTCCTTTCACATCATACAATTATATTCAGCCTATTAATTATTATAATTTTATTTTTCTACCATTCTCCTATGGATCTTTCATCTACCCAAACCACCTTGCTGCAGCACAATTTCCTTTTTTCTTTAATTAAATATCTTTGGAATTGAAATCAACACAGTGTTCGTTGTTTATGGTAAAATACATATCTACTTCTAAAAGGAATATAATCAAAAAATCAATTGTATTTCAACTGAAGAAAATCTGATATAATAAATTATTCGATGTTCACTTCAAAACCAAGTCCTCAAATGACTAGAGAACTAACTATTCATTTGGCAAACTCATACGGCTCGGAAGTGCTTCAACTTACCTCCAGTTGTCTTCCAATTCTCTTAAAAATCTAGGATAGCATTCTTGTGCCCATCTGCATTGAATATAACCCATCCTGATTTCATAATTTACTCCTTCAAACATTTCTTCCACACATATTGTTCACTTTATCGCTTTTCAAATCAGTATAACGTTATTCAAAAAGCCTGGGAAAATATTTCAAATGACTGGCTTTAAATTGAAAGAGATTTGCATATGTATATTTCAGATTTCTTCCTAAAAAAAGGGGTTTACTTCTTAAGGAGAGTAATACCTAAAAAATTAAAATATGCAGCTTTAAATTATAGGTGCACGTTGTGTTGTGTGTGTGTGTTTGTGTGTGTGTTTGTGTGTGTGTTGTGTGTGTGTGTAAAATTATGATATGTGTGTATTTAATGGTTACAAAAATACATCAATGAGGAATATCAACATTGACTACAGGTAATTTAAATATTATTGATGATAAAGAAAAGAATTAAGATACATTATGAATCTTGATACTTATTTCAGAGTCATCATTTCTAAAATTAGTCATCGTGTTAAGAAACAAATTAATTGATAGTTTAATTACTAAATTAGCAATTAATTATGGTCTTTCATTTGAAGCTTTCTTTAATGCTTAATACAGTTTAAAAGCAGTATTAAGCATGATATTATAAAACTCATCTGCAGAAAAATAGATAGTGATAATGATGAGGATAGTAATTTGAATTATTTGAAAAAAACTATTATTAACTTCTACGACAGATTTATTATTATTCATGCAGAAAAAATATTTATAATTATGATATATTAGCTAAATATATTCTACATAGTGTGACTTACAAGCATTTGGAATGTATATAAAAAGTCATTTAAGTTAGTGAAAAATATTCAGAAATACATTTCTAATAAAATTATTGCCTTAAACAAGAAAATTGGAGCTAATATGAATAATTTTAAATTAACTCACCCTTTTTAAATCCACAATTTCATACAATTCATATTAAATTTCGAAAATTAACAAATATTGCGAATGCATGTAATACTTTTACTCATAATATACTACAAAAAAACTATAAAAAATATTATAGATAAGTTGCCATAGTTAAAACAAGCACTAATATAAAAAAAAATCAAAAATGCTAACAATAAACATACGAGGGCTATTCAGAAAGTAAGGAACGTTTCCGTCTGACGTCGCTAAGCGCGCGCCGATTACGTATATTTTGGTGTCTGCGTGCTCGGCATCTCATTCGACGTCCAGCCATTACAACGGAAACATTTCAACGCTGGCCATTTTTTCGATATTCAAATTTAAAATGTGCGCTGCAATTGAAAATCTTGCCAGTTGTGAGGTGCGGTCTGTGATACGGTTTTTGTAGGCAAAAAACCTAAGACCTATGGAAATTAATCGGCAAGTGTGTGAAGTGTACGGAAGCAACGTAATGAATGAAAGTTCAATCAAGAAATGGTGCCTTTAGTTTAAAAATGGCCGAATTAATTTTCACGATGAAGAAAAGAATGGACTCCCTAGCATTGTGACTGACGAACTGGTCGCTAAAGTTGATGAAAAGATTCGCGAAAACCGCCGTTTCACAATAACGGAGCTTTCGCTTAGTTTTCCACAAGTTTCACGGACTTTATTGTTTGAAATTGGCGGCAGAATTCTATGACGAAGGAATTTCAAAGCTTGTCCACCGCTATGATAAGTGCCTCAATTTGTTTGGTGACTATGTAGAAAAGTAGAATTTTAGTCGTTCTTTCTGATGTATATAATAATTTGTTTTTCTTGTACTTAGTTTCTTTTGAATTCCAAAACTTTCCTTACTTTCTGAATTGTCTTCGTATTTATGTTATTTATAGTTATGCTTTTCACAATCTGTTGTAATTTTATTGACATTGAGACTCTAATTTAAATTGTACAAGAAATTTATAAGAAATAAAACAGTAATAAGGATGTTACATACTAAATACTTCAATGCTTAATTTTGTCAGTCATTAAATCAAATTATGTAATTTATTTTAATAAAATAATGTATAATGTATTATTTTTATATTTTTATCCAGAGCATTTATTTATTTATATATATATATATATATATATATATATATATATGTGTGTTTGTGTGTGTGTGTGTAAATACGTATGTATATAATAATTGTAAATATTTAAATTAAGAAATAAAATTAAAAATAAGTACATACATAAGGAGATTAAATCTCTAAAGTTTAAAAAACAAAAAAATAAATAAATAAATAAAAAATGAATAAATAAAGAGAAAAATTAAGATTTTCCAAATAATACATTTCACTTGTATTACTATTACATACCGTTACACAAAGAAATATAAGGAAGAATATAAATTTACATTACATGAACAAATTATGTTCAGAATTTTTTTTTATCTACATTAAATACTCATTAATACCTAAATTCAAGTCATAAAAATACTTGAAAAAGCATAAACAATGAGTCGTAAATCAGCTATGCATACCATGCCATTTTCCCACGTGAGGAAACTATATTTAAGCGTTGCTAAGAGAACGCTTAAACTCAAAGAAATATTTTTTAAATGATGACAGAATGCTGATATAAAACTCTTATAGCACCCAATCGACAATCATACGCCACCACAACTTACTATGAATATTGTAACAATATATATATATATATATATATATATATATATATACTATATATATATACTGCTGTTTGTAGAAAATGCAACACCATGAAAGAATCATCAGAATCAAATGAAATTTAATGCAGAAACGACTTGTACTGATACAAATAAATGATGAAATTTTCAAAACAAAAGAAACAAATTAAGCGTCCGAAATCAGTATTTGGTGCAGCCACCATGCGCTGCAATAAGTGCTGCTATACGACGTGGCATGGAGTCAAACAGATGTTGAATATCTGCTTGAGGAAGAGAATTCCATATCGCTTGTATGCGCAACCAAAGTTCGTCTTTGGAAACTGCAGGACGCGGATCACGAGCGAGACGCCGACCAACCATATCCCACACGTGCTCAATAGGCGACATATCCGGTGAATAAGCAGGCCAAGAAAGAAGTTGCATGCGTTGTGCTGAACAGAAGTCTCGAACAGTCCGCGCAACATGTGGGCGTGCATTATCCTGCTGAAAGATAGCTCCAGAGATGCCTTGAAGGAAAGGAACGACTTCGGGCTGTAGCACTTCACGGACGTACCTGTTGCTATTGAGATTACCCTCAATTCGTATCAAATTGGATCGTCCATGATACGAAATCGCACCCCAGACCATAACTCCGGGTGTTCGACCACTATGTCGTTCAATAATACACTCAGGAAGGCAGCGTTGACCGGCATAACGTCTAACACGAACACGGCCATCATGGGTCCACAAATTGAAGCGTGATTCATCTGAAAAGACAACTTGGTGCCAATCAGCTCGCCTGTCTCTGTGCTCAAGAGCCCACTGCCGACGCAGCCGTCGATGATTCGCCGTGAGGGGAATCCTGTATAAAGGCACCCTTGCACGCAATCCACGGCGCAGCAGACGACGACGACGAATTGACGAAGCCGACAATTGTACACCTGTAGCAGTAGACCAACGTGCTGCCAGCTGCCTGGAGGAAGCTGTGCGATCATTCACCGCCATGCGGAGCAGGTGTCGATCATCGCGCTCTGACGTCACCTTCTGTCGTCCAGTGCCTGTTTTTCGAGTTGTTCGGTGCTCGTCGGTCCACTGCTTCCAAACTCGCATCACTGTGGAACTGTTCCGCTGCATACGAGCTGCTATTGCGCGATAGGAAAATCCTCCTTCTCGAAGGCCGATTATCCTCCCTCGTTCAAACTCCGTAAGTTGCTTGAATTTCTTATTCTTCCGTCGTGGAGGCATACTCAGGTCTCACTAAACGTTTGCCACTAACAAATAATCATAGACTTTTTTCAACGTCCCGCTACAGCACTTTATTTATACGCTTTCAGCATCAATTCAGAGGGCGCTGCGCGCGCCGCGCACGCGCGATGGCTCTGAAACTTTATTAATTTGCATAATATCCTATAATTGACATTTGCTGCGAATTTCATTTGATTCTGATGATTCCTTCATGGTGTTGCATTTTCTACAAACAGCAGTTTACATATATGTAATAACTTCCTTTTACATAGAACTATTGAATTAAAGTTATAAAAATAACACAGTAGAGGCTAATTGCAGTTTCACAGAACTATTTTATTTTAGCGGAGAGAGAGACCATTTTCACACGACGGGAATTACATAACTCCGCCATTGGATGCAGATTATGACAGCATGTATTTAACAACGAGAGTGAGCAAGAGAGTAGGAGAAGAGCGCGTTTTACGCTGTGTTTTCGTTTATATATGAGGGAAAATTCACTATATACGTCAGATACCACATGGTCTGGATGGAGGGACTTCAAGGTAATTTAAGTGTGGACTTGAAGTCTGGTAAGAATCATCACTACAGGTCTAGACCTTGAGAAGACTGCTGGCTCAGAACATTACATTATCTTTTAAATTTAGTAAATTAAATTATTATGGTGTGAAATTAATAGGAATTAAGTTAAATCATTACATATATAGTATATAACCTAGATTACATATATATCCTACAAATTATAATATATTATTTATTGTAATAATAATTATTATTTACTTTGTAAATATATATATATATATATATATATATACATATATAACCTTTTTGTAATTTCCTTTTCTCTTGTTCACTGATTTCCTATTTTATGAAAAAAATTATAAAAAATATTTTATCTTTAAATAATCAAAAATTAAAGTTCGTGTATTTTTAACTGAAAGTTTTCAATCAGTTTTATGAATTTGCTTAAAGTTTTAAATAGTTTTTTTAAACGATAAAGAATTTTTCCTAATTTTTTAATGATTTGGGATTTTGTTGATTTTTCGCGTTATTGCATGTTTTTTTTTTTATTCGTCTTCTTAAAATGACAAGATTGTTTGAAAGAAAAATCTGCCATTATCATCCAAGACACTAAAAAAAGCGAATGATTAATGGCAACACCTATTGAAGACAGAACAGCTTTAGCACTTGTCTTCAATTTCTGAAAAAACGAACAATGCTGCCATAAAAGGAAGTTTGATATTCAAACTGGGAAAATTGACTCATTGTTTTAATTTATGCAATTATTTGTAAATCAAAATTTTATCTCTATGCGCTTTCCATGATTTTTTTTAGTTTTTTTTTTTTTTCCTTAATATTAAATTATTTTTTAATAGCATTTTACAATTAACTTTAAGATTAATTCTTAAAGCTTCATAAAATTATCGGAAAATCAAGCATTTTAACTGGAGATATTTCCTCCATTTATTTAAATTTTATTTTTTTCCCTAACTTCTAATTCCATCTACAAAATTTTATCATATCAGCTTTTTCCTTTTGAAGGAAAGTTATTTACTATTTAATATTAAATATTTTAAAATTATTCGTATTTTATGGAATGGAACTCTAGTCCAAATGCATGCGTTACTTTTGATGAAAGTTAAAGCAGTAAACTATGTATATATTGACTTGAAATTGTTCAGTACTATGTATGTGCTAAGTGTTAGACTATGGCTGCAAAGTAAATGAAGTTATATCTAATCGCAAATATCCAAAATATTTATTTAACATAAAAAAAGTTTTCGAAATACGTTTTTTTTTTTTTCTTCTTTTTCATAGTTCGTCAAAAATAATCCACTCTATTTCCATTTTCGAAGGTTATAAAGATACAAATTATGAGAATATTGTTTTAGTTTTTAGTTCTTATTAACGTCGCACTAGAAGCAACACGAGGGCTATTGGCGACGGACCTCGTAATTTTGAACCACAGTCAAGTGACGAGGACGACACCTGAGCTGGCACCCCCCTCTCCTAACATCCACACCACGCCAACGGGAGGACATGAGAATATTGAAAGTTACAATAACATATTTTTCTGAACACTCATATTTTATTACTAAACTTTCGTGAAAAATATATTCATTGCTAAAACTCTCCTTTTGACACTTTAAAAACCAATATATTCAATAGAGTTAATTTTTGCATTAATTTAAATAAGAACCATAAGTCATTCTAGCAAATATGCTAATCCTAATTTGGGACTTATTACTGTAAAATTAAAGAACAATAAATTCATGTTTTCAGCTAATTGGTATTTGATTAAACCAATATTTTAAAAACTTTTCAAATTTAATAAGCATTTAAAAGCTTAAATAAACATTTTACATTTTTCATTAGCTTTTCTGTAATTGAAATTCAATCAGAAGAATTGAATTTTAAAAAAAACTACAACGTAATCATTTTAAACTTTAAATACTGGATCAGATGCTATTTATGTGTATAAATGAGCTTCTGGTGGAATTAAATAGTAAATCCATATATATATATATATATATATATATACACGAAATTAAATAAATTAGTGTTTGCACGGATTTCAAAGAAATGATCAACGCATTAAATTATAATTTATACTTTTGGCAAGCTTTCAAAACATCAACCATGATAGAGGGGTATTAAGCCAAAGCTTCAAAGAATGTTCGCTCACACATACAGCTTTCAATCTATTTATTTATTTTTTACTGGGGCAATTTTGTATCATATTTTATCGGCAAAATAATAGTTTGCTCAGAGATAACAAAAATTTTCTTTCTTCTCTTTACCAAACTGCGTTTTGGGTTAAACAATACGAAATTTATTTACGTAACATTAAAATTAAACGCTTCTTTATTGTATATATAAAATAAATCTCTTCCGTAAATCTCTTTTTAATCGTTCTCTTTTAAAGGGAAAATAAGCCTTGAAGGACGAAAGCACTTAATTTCTTTCTTGCCTTATACATCTGTGATGAATTTGTAAAATGCAGAGCTTTTAAAAAACTTAATGCTTATTTTCTAATGAAAGTTTTGAACAAACACGGTCTTTAAATATTTTTGTGTTAATTTTCAGATAATATGAGCCCCACATGACAAATCATACTTTAAATAAGTGTAGAATAAAAATTATTAGATAATAAAATCCTATATTCCCAATTTTAAATAATATATAAACTGCATTTGCATTTACGTCAAGAACATGAATTTTTATTTTGTGCTAAGTTTTAGTTATTTTTTCAAAGTTTTAATACTTTTAAGTTAAGACTTAATTATTCTTTTGGATATAAGATGGTTTATTTTATTGTTCCTGCCTTTAGTAATTCATATTTATGTTGCATAACATTTTAGAACATTTTACTTCGGTTTTTCAAACATTTTAATCTTTTTTTTAAAAAAAAAATTAACTGACTTGTTCAGAAAATTCATTTGGAAAGATATTTACATGATTCACAATTGAGTTTAGAATTTTTATCAAAAATAATTCTCTCTAGTCTGATTTATAAGACTACTCATCAATAAAATAAATATTTTCACCAATAAAGAATAAAGTTTTCTATCTTATTTTGATTTAAAACTACATCTCAAAGTTAATCTTAATTCAAAAATATTTCTGGCATTATAATAGGTCGATTTGCCGGCTGAAACTTTTTGTAGAACCTGAAACGCATTATAATACAATATTGAAAATTCAGCATGAAGAAAAAGGTTATTCTTGTATACATTTATCCCTTTTGAATAATATTCTAGACTAAATTGTAAATTAAGTTCCCATATTACTACAAAATATATGACGACTTTTCATCTTTAGCAAGTAGTGCAATTCTCGTCATATCATTTATATTGCGTCTAATAATAACGTTCAATACTAAAAAGTTAAGTGTAATTCAAATATAACCTTACATATTTCTATATGCAATTACGGGAAAAGAAATTGGTTTTTACATTAAAAAAGTAAAATTTTTATTACATAATATAGTAAGCAAAATGTAACAAATCAAAATAAGAACAAGCCTTACCCGTTCATGATAACTACAATTGTTAAAGGCACCAGAAATTAAATTTTTTTAATGTTTTCAGAATTTGTTTGTTTCATTAAATGTAACTAGTAAATAATACAATTGACTATGGATCACCAAAATTAATATTATAGGTAAAAGGGTTCAAGACGAAGTCGAAAATTGATTTGAAGTTTCTACATTGTAACTAATGAGGATTTATATGGATTTCTTACATCTATAGGAAAGCACAAAATAATTTAATATTTCGTATTTCTCTCCAATATTGTTTTGTATTAAAGTATTAAATGCTAAATATGTATTTACATGCATTAATATATAATTTAAATGTTAAGGAAATCTTACAAGAAATTGATAATCAAAATAAGTGTATATTTTTTATGTATAAAGGTAACCATTCACCAATATTTTTTTTGTATAAAATTATCAAATGCTAAATATTTATTTGCATGCTTTAACACATGAAACATAAAAGAAGTAAAGTTGATAATCAAAATAAGTGTATATTTTTTTATAAGTATAGGTGTAAAAAATATCCTTAGTAATTGTTGCAAAATTCTTCACAGCTGGGAAAAATTGGTATTAATGCTAATACCTCAAAGAGAGATTAAATTATGGTGTTCTGAATTTGATTCGAATCCATTTATAACTCCAGAGACATTCTATCCACACTAGAGAACTTTACGCAAACATGATCCATGTTTTCTCCATTTTAGTAGCTAAACGAAATAAAAAGATAGATAATTAAGATTTACAAAATAGTACATAGATCAATAAGACTTAGTCAATTTTTTAATCTTGAATACTTATTTAACAGTTAGAGTGAACAGCTAAAAAAGGTTTCTTGACGTGGATGATGTACATAAAAAGGTTTAATGTATTTTACGGGTTTCATGACGTAAACATTTCAAATATGTAGAAAACATTTAGATATGATTCACTACTGTATTTAATCATTCATATTTTTAAAAATATGATTTCTTTTAAGACTTTTTTTTGTCTTATATTTTACAACTGAAAAATAATATCTATTATTTGACAAAAGATCATCGAAAAGTGTTTGGCAATTTTTTTTATATTCATATGCTTGAAACACTTATTTAATATTTGATCACTCATTTTTGAGACCTTGCAACTCGAATACTTTCAAGCAGAGTTATACGAAATTTAAAAATTAGGTTTTGGTAATGAAGAGAAATCAGATATTTAAAAGAATACTTGTGAAAAATAACTAAAGATGTCCCATTTTTGACGATTGTCCAAATTGTCATGTTCCAGTAAAATTAAAAGATATCCATAAATGAGATGGATTTTATTCGCCATGAGAAAATTAATTATTTATTTGATAATTTGAGCTCAAGTACCCAGTTATCAAAAAGAACTAATGTTTTATGTTTTAACTAAACTTTTTTAAGATGTTCAAATGATATGTCAATATATTCTATTTGTAATTCAATGTTAGTGGAAAAATAATTATCTAAATTTTGAATTTCTATTTCTAAAACTACAACATATGATGAAGAATTCGGAAATATTTGAATATTACACAATTTTCTACTGAATATATATTAATTCATTAACATTCTCTTTTGAATATTTCATGAAGAGCATAATTTGAATTCTACCTGCATATGTTTTTGATTTTTACAAGGTTTGAAAAAATAACTAAAAATGTAATGTACCATTCACACCAGCTTTGAATAATTTTAAAAGTTTGAATAGATGTAAAATTTCCATTTCAAAGTGAACATTAAAAATAAAAGCTGGTGAACAAAACTTTTAGTACAACTTTACATCCATTATTATGGCATTATTAGACTTGCTTATATCAAGAACAACGACATTTTCAATAGCAAAATCAATTGATAACTAATATGTCTCTAAAAATGTACTTGCTAATAAGAATTGTTTTAAACAGTTATAAAACTACTTATAATCACTTTCAAATTATTATTAATTCGGTGTTAAATTTCATTAAAAAATACATATTTATATGGGATGAACGAAACATAATCAATTTAATGCATATGTATTTAAGTCAAAGTATAAACCTCACTTAAAAATTATATAATTCAAGTATTAAGGATATATTGTTGTGGCGTTAGCCTTATTACGGTTTTCTCTTCACTAAACTCGATGACGTTTTTCAATTACAGTTACATATAATTACAGCGCCTCGATAACTAAAATGAAACCTGTTTAAGTAAATTAGATGAAGGAAAGAAGTACAATTATTTGAATTAGAGATATTGATATATAAGCGAAATATACTTGAAAGAAAAGCGAATTATGATTGAAGATAACAAAAAGTTGATACATAATTGTAAACTGGATTGATTTATCGTAACTAATCATTAGGACTGAAGTGACTGCTAGTTAGAATAATACGATTTAAATCCGTTATAAACAAAAAATGAGGGAATCGGAATGAGCTATTTGTTACGACAAGTTTTTATTATTAGATTATAAACTAGAACTAACCGAATAAAGAGAGATTCAAGGAAGAAAACGATCTTGTATATTCTTTGTTATATAATATAAACAGAATGTCTTTCTTTACTTTATTTGGAGATTAGAATTTATTGATTATTTAATTAGACTTTAAGCTGCTTGTAGAATTATATATAATGAAAAAATACGTCACACAGTCTATAGTTAAGGAAGCAAGGAGGAAAACCATTCTTAAAATATTAAAGGAATATCTTTATTAGTCATAAAATATATTAATCAATATTGATATAATATTGCAATAGAAAATGAATAGAGTACTTAAAACTAAAGTATGATTAATATTTAAGATACTTCTACATATACAATACAAATACTGATGATTCATTCAAAACATACGATGGTAGCTCAAAAGATGCCCTTGTTACAAATAGTAATAGGAAATGAGATATTAAGTATAGAAATAGGGTAACTTATTGTAGGTGTTGTCCATTGATAATATTTCCTTTCCGTAGGAAGTCTATGAGTATGAAGTCCTTCCCATTCCCAAAAAGTGGTTACGATAACTTTTACGGCTAATGAGACCACCTTTACTTTCATAGGAGAAGATTCAACGGAAATAAGTCTTTGTTTTGATTGTTACTCGGTATCCGGTATATAATGATGAATCCAGGTTTCATTGATTGTGAAAATCATCGCAAAGTGATGGCAACTGCAATCAAAACTATCCCAAGAATCAATGTGAAGTTCTTTTTGATCATCTTTTGACTAACGATAGAACAAAATTGTAACACCAACTTGACTATGCAACTGAATCTATTGTCATTATATATATATATATATATATATATATATATATATATATATATATATATATATATATATGAGTTGGGAGGGAAGAGGGAGGTGAGAGAGAGAGAGAGAGTATTCTAATCAATAGAACGGTATTAATTACATTATATACATACACAAAATAGAGTCATTAACTCCCTTCGTATTACGTTGTGATAGTCGCATTCATGTAATAGATAACATTGATTTAAGATCAATAGTCCATAAACAATTTTTTTATTCTAAAGTTCAGGCATCTGTCTTCTTGATATATGTAGTATACATTATAAGGAGATGGAACATTAAAAAAGAATGGAGAGTCGTACTTATCACATGGCAAAAAGCAAAGCGAAAAATGAAATGTTGTAATGGAAATCAGTGCATTTATAGACATTGCATGCTTATGATTAAGAACCACCTAGAAAGAAAGATAAAGTTAGATATATATACACGGAGTGAGATAAATCAAATACATTACACAATTAAGAAATTTTCCATGTATAATGTTTGCCCAAATGAAAAGTGGACAAGTTGAGTACAGCAATAACAGTTCTTTTATTTGAAATGTAAGCGAAAGCGCCATAATTGTTGAAACACTTTTCTATATATTCGGTAGCAGATCCATTTCTTTAGTGTAGAATAACTGAGGCTGCTTTTTGAAGAAGTCCTGCACTGTTTCCCTTGCTTCGTCGTTCTAATGAAAATGTTTCCCTCTCAAAGATTTTTTAAATGGCTCAATAATGTGAAAGTCACATGGTGACGTGTTCCGGCTGTATGTTGGTTATTTTCTAACTTTCCAATGGAATTTTTTGAGGTAGTCTCGGTTTTATGGGACATATATAGTTGGGATCATGAAAAAGAATTATTTGCTGTGTGAGAAAAAGAGGTCATTTGCAATCAATTGCTTTGCAAAGTTTCGCGGAAGTAATGCAGATTTGTGCAGATTTGTCAGAGCCCTTTTGTGATAGGAAATTAGTTAAGGGTGGTCAATTGTAATCGAAGAAGCACTTAAGCATCACTTTTTCTTGCAGCCGGTCATACTTTTGACATTTTCAGGTGATGTGTATTTCTTCTGCATACTCGTTCCCTTTCATTCAGGTATGTAGTTAATAATATTAAGACTAGTCTCCCGCAATATTGTGTAACACAAATGCCTAATATTTGTTAAAATGGATCAAATATTTCACATTGTTGCTTATTTGTAGCGAATTGTGAGCAAAAGTAAGGTGTTTTAGCATCCGTACACACAGACTTTACGATACATCAGATGTTAGGGTTGACGATTGATTTCAATGTTTATTTACTCACACTCACTGAAATTGAATATGTTTGCTTTTAGACTTTCATTTCATGAAATCGACTGATGAAAATTTTTATTGTTTTGCATGAGTGAACAGTTAGGGTTAATATCAATCAGAGCGAGTATAAGCATTAATAAT
>BMAW01098640.1:2266537-2279632 GCA_019974015.1 Nephila pilipes | reverse complement strand
CACAATAATAATACTGTCAATAATAATAATACACACACACACACACACAATACACACACACACACACACACACACACACACACACACACACACACACACACACACACACACACACACAATACACACACACATATATATATATATATAAAATAGCAAAAAAAAAAAAATATATGAACAAAATGAATACGCTTTAAATGAATATTTAACATATTTGCAACATCTTTTTGAGAAGGCTTAATTGATCATAAATCTGGCTCAATTTAATGATTTAATACTATATTTATAATTAACGAATAACTGGAACACATTAAATTTGTCTATTCTTAGTGATGGATACTTTTGTTTTTTTGGGACAATTGTTCTCATCTCTTATAATCAGTTTAATGAACGTTTTTTTTTAACCTTTATTTAACTATTCTTAACTCTTTGATCCCCTTGTTTCTTATAAAACTCGGGAAAAACCCTCAAAGACATTCGAATGAATTTATCGGTAAATAATTCCTACACATAATTACTTTACACATTTTTGAAAAAATCATCTTGGTTGAGTTTTAGGGGAAAAAAACATATTTTTCTTTCAAAATTAATACTAAATAGAACATTATTTCCTAATTTTTTAAGCAGATAATAAAAATTAAGTATGTTTGGATATTTCTGTAAAATCAAGCATATGAGTATTTCTTACAATCTTACATATTGTAATATAAAAAGGAAATAAATTTAAAGAGTCGCTGACGATATTATTGGTTTTAAGAAAAAGAATTTCAAATTTTTTGAAGAAAAAAATACTTAAATAAACAAACTGCTATTATTTTAAAAAGTAATATTCAAGATATTGTACATAACACATAACATTGCTAAAACACACCAAATAATGTATAACTATGTTTTATTTCATATTATAATATCTGCAAACTTTAAATACCACGCTCATAAACTTATTTACTTACTTTATGTTTTTAGGAAAAGAAACAATTTAATAAATATATCGTTAAACATTTAAATTCTTATACTACTTTTATTTGTTTTCTTTCAGCACGACAAAAATCAAAATAAAGAGGGAATTTTCTTAAGCAATTCTTAGTAATTCATTCTTTTATAATTAATCAAATTAAAATTGGTAGTAATGTCAAACATATATATATATATATATATATATCCATCCGACATTTGCCTGCTTCTGGTATAAAAGTTGACTCACGGGTAGGGTAAAAATGCCGTTAACACCTTTAGACATCTTCCGCGGTATATAGCTTTTCGTGGAGCAATACGTAACCAAACGAAGCAACATTGTGTGTGTGTGTGTGTGTGTAAATCAGATATAATTTTAAATTATATAAAAATACTAAATAAAAATTTTAATTCAAACAATGTTAATTATATTTAAATGCTTGGAAAAAATCAAAATCACTAAGCTATTCGAGCTGAAGTATTTTTTTTCACAATTTAAGACAGTATAATATAAATGAGCCATTAGTTTAATAAGAAACATTATGTAAATACATATATATTTTGTTATTCAAATACAAATACAAAATGTTATAATATGCATACATAATATATATATATATATATATATATATATATATATATATATATATATATATATATACATGCAATACATATATAACCATATGTATATGTATGCACGCTCACTACACAAATATAATGTCAATGTAATGATGATGATATTATTGTGTGCTTATTAAATATCAATAATTTGTCTGATTATCTTAAAATATTTTGGTATTCAATAACTATCATTTTAAATATGAAATTGCATTAAAAGAATTTCTAATGTGCTATTCACAATCTGTTAACGTAATCTCAACGATTTTGATATTTTTCCTTCCCGAAGTCTCTTAATATCATTCTTATCATTAAAATCTGGGTGTATACCATTTTGCAAATGATCTTTGCACATGGCAAGTTTTTTCTTCTGAGAATATAATAGCTGCATCATTAGCAGTGAGTCAGAAGGAAAGTATTGAACATTAACACCTTCAGGTCTTAGCTATTTTGACCACATATGTCCCTCTGGACTGAAAGTGTTTGGTACGTATCATGATTATTTTAAAAAATACTTGGAAGATATGCTGTATAATAATATTTTCATTATAAACTTCAAACCGTTCTTATTTATAATAAAGGAACTATTCAAATGTACAAAGAATAAATATTTATTGAGAAATTATTGAAAAAAGCATGTATTACATTTTAAAAAATTTCCGCTTAAAATATAACTTTATTTTCATGGCTAGATATTCTGTATCATCTTCATCTAAATATGATTCAGATAATTCTGACAAAGAATGAAATTCGTCTAATTTTGATAAATCTCGTAAAAATCTTTTAAGAGACATCGAAAAGCACAACAAATTTGGCTACCGCAAGTTCTGGCCTCATGGGCTCTGTTTGTGTTCTTTTTATATATTTACTTCTGTTTGGTGTTGCCCGCTATATGTATTTATTTTTTGAAAATAAGCGGTTATATAGCCGTTTTTGAAAGTAAACGTATGTTGTCTAAACATTTATAGCTCAGAATTAAAAATTGACCCCGACTCACGGGCTTAGTTGTCGGCACTGAAAAGTAACACTCGAGCTTTAACCTCAAAGTGTTAAATTATTAATTATATAAATTAATTAAGTATTAATTTCTTATAATATCCTCATTATCATTGCACACATGCATATATATATATATATATATATATATATATATATATATATATATATATATATATATATATATATATATATATAATGCTTTAGAAATTAATTATTAAGTAAATAATGATGCAGCGTTCAAATTTCATTCTTGTTTATTCCAATTTAACTGAGAGAGACAACATAGTATACATATGACTGGAGTCGCAGCATCATCATTTAGGTAAAAAAAGACAAGAGTAGAACTACTTAGAAGCTTTAGCGCGTAAGAGCATATGATGGGAGAATTTCTCAGTGTATTCGATATTATAAATAGTGATATTTGGGGATTTTCTTTCAGTCACTTGGACTCACGTGTTAAAAGAAGAAGGTATTATAAGGAAAATTCCCTGACGTCTTCCAGTCTTTAGGGATTATTTATGGCAAATTTACAACTATGGGTATGATAAGTAAGAAAATTTTATGAGCACGTGATTTCATATATAAAATGATACTTTTGAATATGATCAGGAAATTAAAATGAGTTCTTTACTTCTGAATTAGAGATTAGAAAAATTGGGAAATTAAATAAATTTTATGTGGAATCATTACAAATTTAAGTTGAATCATTACAGATATAAACACACATATATAGTATATATATATATATATATATATGTACTCTTTTACAAAAAAAATCAATGTACCAAGAAAAAGTTGCCCGATTGGAATGCAATTGCATATGCCCTGACATTGGAATCGAAAATGCAAATGATTGCACTCTGATATCCGGCGAATGAATAGCGAGAACTCCAGCGCTTCGGAAATGCGCCTTCAGAAAGTGTATAAAAGCAGCGTTTCAAAATCGGATGGTCAAAATTTCAGTTGCATATCAACTGTAGATATCTTACGTCGGCTGTAATAATGCCTCGCCGAAGGATTCATACACATTACGTGCAGTTGTCAGAGTTTGAAAGAGGTCTTACAATGAGAATGAAAGAGGCTGGTTGGACGAATCGAACAATCGCTCGATATCTGGATCGAAGCTATGTGGCAATTAGTCAATGCTGGAAAGAGTGGCCCTCTAAAGGTAGATATTAGCGTCAAAACGGCAGCGGTCGACTGAGGACTACAACAGAACTGGAAGGCAGGTGTTACAGCACCGTATTCGTCGTTATCAACTACCCACCGTGTGCCCTACACATATGTATTCAACATGATCATTGATAGACGACTCAGAGGATGGAATTTATGTTCGCGCCGACAGTTACGCTGCTTACCTCTCACGCCTGTACACCTCAAGTGTGATTACAGTGGTGTTGAGCTCTATTAACTTGTAACTGCACTGACTGGGGACATATAGTGATTAGTGACGAGTCACGCTTCCAACTGTATCATGACAACGACTGTAGATGTATTCTGAAGACCGTATACGTAGAAGAACGTATTTTTGGCACACTTTCAGCACATCGGTACGTAGATGACATTATATGACCGGTTGTGTTACCGTACCTTTTGTGAAACACAAGACGTACTTATCAACAAGATAATACCTGGCCCCACATGGCAAGTGTTACTATGAATTATTTGCAAGCTTTCACTACTTTTCTTTGGCATTAATTCTTTTTAACATTTTTACAGCTAAGCAGAAAATAATATGTAAATTTCTCTAAGTACCTATGTAAAAAATTGCTTTCAAATATAAGAACTCTCACAGTGTTTTGTTGCAAATAACTGAAAACGGTCAATGAATCATTTTAGTGCAATGTTGTTCGTTGTGGATATCATTATAATTCCCAAAGTTAAAACATTTCATAATATTTCGAGCTTTGATAATTTATAACAGTGATTTAAAATATTTTATATAATGCGCAATTGACTGAAATTAAATACAATGTACTTTTAAATTTAAGAGTGGTTATATCTTAAAAAAAATCTCAATCTCAAGATTCAAGAAAATGCTTTATTCTACAGCACTATCGATTAAATAACAAGGCAATTACCGAGATATGTCCTAACTTGATAGAGTAGGATTACAAAAAATTTAACTACGCTTGTTGCGAATCGGTACAATTCACACACACGAAATATTCAATACTCCCTCCCCCTCTTACGAATATATTTTATCAGAGGATCCAAAATAGCAAAGTAGTATACAGAAAAAATTCAATTAATTACACAAAATTCAAAAAAATTATGTAAACATTTAAAACAGTTTTCAAAAATTTTCAAATATGTTATTTGGAAAGAAAGTAAATTTTTGCATTACTTGAGTTTATACAATTAGATTGAATAGCAAATACGTCAATTTTGAACTTTTAGGATATAAAAAAATATTAGTATTCTAATCATCAAATACTCAACATTTACAGAGCATGATCCCTCAAGACCATCTGTAAATAGAAAAGTCTCGAAATTTTAATTAATTTCCCCCTGATGGTTAATAATTTATCATCTTGGATAATCGCAATGTCACCAGTTTTGAAATTGTCAAATTTATTAATAGTATTAATGGAATATACAGTTTTCAGATTTAATATATATTCGCTTTCCCACATTTTCCAAAAATGGTTTAAAATTATCTCTCGATAATTCAATCTTTTCACTTTTGACCCTTTTGAACTTTTGTTAACAATCTAATTGTAGGTAAGTTGAGGGATCTATTTCCTAGAATAAATTAGTTCTTCAAGATTTACAGGTACAAAGGTAATTGTTCTAGAATTCATGACTGCCAAAATTTTTCCCAGAAATCTCATTAATTTTTCTAAGCTAAGGATGTTTTGCCTACAGCCTTTCACAAAGCAGTTTTGATTGAGATAATAAGTCTGAAAAAGTCATGCTGTTTTTTCAATAAATTATGGCCACTTGATTCGACATGAGATCTAATATTCCTTAATATCTAGATGGTTAGTTATTTTCCACATATTTTTGAGATGTATTTCAGTCTGTTTGAATGTCTTAATTATCAGTGAAAATTACAGAGCGTATTACTACTAAATCCCATAGATGAGTTGTAGGATTGTGCTTAAATTGACACCCCCCTTGAGTCGTTTTTTTTTTCATTTATTTTTCGTTAGAGATTTCTCGATTCTCAGTTTCTGGCTGCATATCTTAGATAATTTAAGTCAACTTGAACCATTGAACTAAAAAGAAGTTTGTAGTAATTCCACTGGTATAGATCATCTGGAAATAACATTTACATTTTGAGCTCACTGAGCATGAATCAAGCAATGAGTGGGAAAAATATCGTGAATTAGTGAGATTCTATAGGCCACAAATGTCTTCCATTCTCTGAGTAAATAATCAATTCACGATAGAACAATTGTTGAATTTTTCCAAGCCTAACGGGAACTGATATTTACGTTTAGGTTATCCTGAACTTTGTTTCATAGTTTATTCGATATAAAAACTCCATATAATTTCTAAGCGTTGTAGCGACACTGGATTTAATAGTGAAACACGACTTTTTGATGTCAAAATCTGAACATACTCCGCCTTTATTTTCATGTCGTAGATACACAACCATTCCATAAGCCCATTTTAGATGCATTTGAAACTCCGAGGAATTGAATAACAGTAAAATTGTGAACCATTAATTTTATACAACAATTGGTTTGTTTTCAAATTTTGAAAATAAAATAATGCACTTCTTAAGAGTATATATCCCTTTTCCGTTCGTCTGATATCTCTTCGTTCCTACAAAGTCAAGCTGTCTAAAATTTCTGAATGAATAATATAACTAAACCTTTGACTGGAGCCACATGATTAAGAGGGTCTGAAGAATTCAGAAACTTAAAAAAATTATTTTCCGTTTCATTATATTTTCAATTTCTGTGGAAAAGGGAACTTTAAAAAAGAAATAATTAGAGGCTATATAATGCCAATGCATGCCTAGAACCTTTACTGATTATCAGCAAAAAGAGCAAAAGAGCTTTTAGTTTTCACATAACCCTCAGATAAATAATTGAATAATTTTGGTTCATTAGACGTCCATTTCCTGGGATGGAGATGTAATCACCAAATATTTAAGCAGTATAATGAATTCTTTCAATTATTGGAGTCCGGAAGAAATGGAATAAATAATCCGTCTAAATAACTGTTCTAAATAAATCGTCTACGTAAAAATTTCACAAAAGGACCTCTATAGCTAAAAGAGTTTTAAATATTCGTCAGAAAATAATTGAAAAACCTCTACGAATAAATATGGAGCGGTGAAGTTCTCGTATGCAACAGTTTTTAAGTGATATTTTTCTAATTTATTTTATTAGAAGACTTTTTCTATAAAATTCTTAATAAATCAGAATAAGAATCTAATACTATCCCTTGACGGTA
Source organism: Nephila pilipes (assembly GCA_019974015.1). Lineage (NCBI taxonomy): Eukaryota > Metazoa > Arthropoda > Arachnida > Araneae > Nephilidae > Nephila > Nephila pilipes. The sequence continues at coordinate 2,272,654 of BMAW01098640.1, read as the reverse complement.
TATCTTTGCGATATCAATATGAATGGTATACTTAAAACAACGAAAATGTCAAAGATATCCTACTACAATATATTTTGGGCCAATAATTAATTAAAAATGAGTGGTATACCGGGTGAAGATAACGCGATGCTATCACACACAACTCTTAGAGTTCAAAACTTAATTGAGTTAAACACAACATATGTGTTTTATAACTTTGTTCCTCAATCACAAAGTGATGAGGTGATTAGTGTGCAATATTTAATGTTTTTTTTTCTCTTGTAAAATGCTATAATTTGCATACAATTCTATTTCAAACTGTTGTCCATGAACTCATTATACACGTATCGATGTTCTGGATTCCTTGCTAATTTTTGTTCAAAGCTTAAGAACTTTTAATAGTTATCTTTTAGGAAAATTCTAAAACTTTTCTGTAACTTTTAATTGACAATTTAACGCATAACTTACTATTTAGAAGTCTGCTATGATTTTTTTTTTTTGAAAAAGTTCATCATAGCCTTTTCTCTAGAGCTAAATTATTTATTGCTTAAACTTTCTCGAGCTGCCTAACTTATTTAGTTCATCATTCAGATTTGCATTGACATGTACTAAACTAGAAATAAAAAATAAGCTTTCACTAACACTTAAGACTTGAGTTTCAGGAGAATTAAATTGTGAATCATTATTTTCCTTTTCCACTGAGGGAATATTAAAATAGTATATCAATACAGTACAAAAAATTTAAAATGTTTCTTTTTGTTCCCTGTGTAAAAAATTCATAAGACATCTGCTCCAATTTGAATACCGAATTTGATTCCAAGCTCAAAAAAAAGAACTTTCTCAAGCAATCGTATTTGGAATATAAAAGAAATATATAAACTTGTATCATATTGTTTGGAATATAATTTGCTTGTTATGCTGTTTGGAATATAATTTGCTTATTATGCTGTTTGGAATAGTAATACGGTCTCAGTATGCTATCGGTAACTGATTCCAAGGATAATGTTTTCAATTATTAAAGATAATCGTTTTCGCAGATCTCGAATACTAAATCTAAACGATTAATCAAGCTCAACAATTGTACTCAGATACATTTTTTCTGTAGGGTTTCTAGAAACATAAGTAAACAATTCTAGTATCTTACTTCTAATAATCAGTATTTTTAATTTAATATTTACGTACAACTCCTTTATGTACGAAATATTTATTGTAAGCATTACTTAACCTCACAGTTATATATTTTTTTTTATTTCAAAGGAAAGTTTGTTTTTGATAACAACGTTTGTATTTACACATTATTTAACGTTTGGTTTTCAGTACTTTAATACGAAACATTTTATATAAAGGAATAATCCTTAGAATCAGAATTCGACTTCGAAAACGTTTTGTTTCTTTCATTATTACTTGTTATATTTTTCGACAAATATACTGATCTCTGAGGTTCTTCCTTTAGCATTTTTCTATGGTTCATTTTCGGTTCTGTACTAAAAACTGAAATGGGTACGCCGAAAATAATTAAAGCAACTATTTTCGTTTTTAAATTTTGTTCATTTTCAGGATTAGATACATTATTGCAAATTCATGAAATTCCTGGAAACTCATAATAGCATGCTCTATAATAATCCAAATTTTTCATGAATTCGAATCACTAAAAATCTTTAACCCGAAACAAAAAAAAAAAAATGAAATTCATAGAACTGTTACTTTCCTACCCATCTTTGATATGAGCTACGAACACTAAAACGCTCTATAACAAGGAAATTTAATATTTAGAGTGAATACACGTGTAATGCATGCTTCCATTCAATCAATACAAAAACTTTATTTTCAAGAAATATTTGAATTTCAGATTTAGTTCAGAATATATATACTATTCTATAGGATGAGCAAAGTTTCAGTTTTCACATCAATTTGATAAGTCAACACTCTAATAATTTTCAAACAGTTTTAATCTACATTTAATAGCTAAAGATGTGATTGAATTAGATATTGAAATATTTCAAGTATTAAAATACACATCTCGAATATTCAACAAAAATCGATCCACGTCATAATCAATCATCTTATAGGATAATATCTCCATTCACACACAATAACCTCTCAGAAGCATTATACTTTTTTGGTATTCAGGAAATTACGAAGCAATGCTGATTGCTTGATATGCCATTGGCTCGAACAGTTTAGCAATAATGAAGAACAATAATAATAAAACAACTCTTTTCATGGAATAGGATCATTATTATTCTTTCTACTCTTACTTTTCCGTTTGCTCCTAAATATTGTGCTAATATAGGCCACAAGTATTTTGCGAAGCATATGTTCTGTTATATTAAAGATGCATAAATATTCTCATCACAATTAACTAATACCTATATTATTCCTTAAGGAATCATGAAATATTTTTTCGGATATAATATTTACAATTTTTTATAATTAAATGCGGAGAAACTGTTCTAACTTGTTTCATATTTTCTCAGTTCGTATAGCTCTAAGTAAAAATAACTGACAATAGAAAAAGCATTGTGATATTCACAGCAAGAATGAATGTAATTGTTTTCATTTCATTCAATTGTTTTCATTGCGACTAAATTTTTCAAGTGCGACTCGAAAAACTAATTCTAGCTGTTGCAAACATTAAATTTTGAATTAAAATAGTCAAACGTCAGAGTCTAATACATAACTTGCATTGAATCTTTAATGGAAAAAATTACTATTAAGAAATAAAAAAAATAATAAATAACAAGATATTTGAATAACTTATATATATATATATATATATATATATATGAAGGTAACAGAAATAATTTTTAAAATTATACAAATTACTACTAAAAATTATAATATACAATTAATAAAAACCAAATTTAAATAAATATATTAAGGCTACAAATATTAATACTACAGAATCAGTTGAAAAATTCAGTAAAGTATCAAATTAATCAAAACAATCAAATTAAAAATATTATCTCCATTTAAAACATACAAAATATTATGATGGAAAAAGGCATAAACTTATTTAAATGCTGTATAATTTTAATTCAATAAACGTAATTTTGCATAATCATATTGATTCCAAAAAAATTTAATTTTCAAGTAAGATTTACAACGAAGTTATATAATTCGGCTACACCAAAAGATGAAGCTATTATCAAGAGTACGGGATTAAGCAAAGACAAAAGTTACACCTGCATGAGTACAAAGACAAAAGTCTATGTACACCTGCAGGAGTTTTCTAACCTGTAAGAGTTTCTGTCAGTAAATTCACTTTATATTATGTCCATAAAATTCATCTTTGAAGTTCTTGACGAACTTCTTTGCATGAAAATGGATCTTCTCGACCAATATTTAAATTTCCTGATATTTGTTCAGCCGTAGATTTCCTTTTTCAGCAAATAATGCGTGTTCTTCTTTCCTTAATGCATGCCAATTTCTTTTTCAATTCACAGTTTCAACGTTCCGAAGTATCATACATTTTATATTTAAGTCTATTTAATTAAAAATAATCACCATCTTCCTGTTGTTATACTATAATTTTGCATTTATTTCTTAACATATATAAAGTATGATACGAGTACATCTTTTTGCAGTATTATGTAGATAGCTATTCATTAATGTAAACTTATTGTTGCATTTCCTTTCTTAGCTCAACATAATTCCTATAATTTCAAAAAGAATGGAATTTTACAAGTACTTCACTTAAAATAAAATATCCGGTTGCGTTTGTTAATGTACATCTCAAGGACCAATTCATCCTTGACTCAACAAAGAACTTTTTCTAAAGAAATTGGTACAGATAACGAAACTAGACTATTCAAAAGTGAAAGAAAAAATCTCCATAAGCCGTATTTTAAACTTCCGAAACTTTTTTATTCGAATCTTTGAAAATACTTTTTTTTATCCTTTTGTGGTCTGAAAAAACTTTTCATATCACGATAGTTTCTCTGTACTTACGTCTTTAGCAAATTTTCTGCTTAATGAGTTCAATTAATGATAAGACGGAGAAAAGAATCAAACTCTTCAAAGACCCGGAATACTTTTTGCTACTTAACTAGAGAATAGTAAGGGGGAGCTTTTTTACCTTTTCTTTTTCATTATCCCTTTTCAACTTCCAGATCGATTACCTTAATCTTGAGTTACAAGGTTTATCTAAAATGGGAAAGCAAATGCAAACAAAACGATCCAAATTACATAAAAAATCCTTACATTCACGTATGTTTCAAGCAATTAAAATTTAAGCTTGTGGTTTGCAGTAAAAGAATAAAATGTAAATGAAGGAAAGATTGAGTGAAAATTCACAAATCTATCCAAATATCTGTTTTTATTATTAAAAGAATTTGAATAATTAACATATAAACATAGAGATACGGCTTTTTTTACATTAAAATCTAAAAGATAAAAACAAGAATTCTTTATTTTAAGTAATGCTGAAGTGATTAGAGTTAATTATTAGCTTTTATACCTCGGATAATTTTTTTTATAAAATTTAAAAAAAATAATAATAAAGCTCAGGTGAGAGAAATTTTAGAGAAATATATGAGTATGTTTATCATACACAATGCCATATTTTTTTAACTCGTTGACTGTAAAGCAATATATTATGAAAATTGAAATTGTGTGAGCAAGTGTTATAGTTTTATATTGTTAAAAAAAACCTTTAGATAATTTTTTGCAAGCTTGTTTTAAATTGTTTGATAATTTCTTAAAGGGAATTGAGTTTTAAAATCAGTTTATTTTAAAATAAAATCTTTGTTTTTTGATCATATAAAAATATTAATTAATATCTACATAATTAACCATTAATTAAAATGAAACAACATTTAATTAATATTACTATCAATATAATAATAAATTTTAGTTAGTTAGAATTTTTAGTTAGAACACACTATAATAATTTCGGTTTTTAAGTCTTTGGAATCAATTAAGATATAAATAATGTCATACTTAGAGACAATGTTTTATATTTTGTTAAATTATGTCACATGTAAGATCAAGACATATAGTCTAGTTAAATTTTGAAAACGGTATTACATAATGATTATCAATTATTCTAATTAAGTAGTGTTAGTCTTAATTATTTAATAGAAATAAATTAAGTTTAAATAATTAATTTGAATAAGCTTATACTAGAATACAAAAAGTTATGTGAATAATGAATTCCATAATATCTCGTTTATCCAGAACCAATGTCAGAGAGACATTTTTGTTACAATAAAAAAAAAGTTATTTTGATTTAAACTGAAATAATGATTGTTAAAATTTTATTTAAACACAACTTTACATTTCTACTATATGCATAAAAGATTAAAAACAGATTAATTTAACAGACAGACATAAAAGATTAATTTAATATTACTTAAAAGGCTGTCACAACTTAATTCTATCTAATTTCTTATAAATTAATTACATTGTACTGCCAAATTAATACTTGCATTGTCTGTTACTTTACTTCAACAGAATAGCTTTAGAACCTTCATAACTTTAAATGAATACGAAATTTATATACCATAAAATAATTTTTTTTCAAATTGATTTTTAATCTTCAGGAATAAGTGCTCGTAAAAAATTGAAGCCTTCTCATAGACCAAATTTGAGAGTAATCTGCTTGTGGCGATAGGCTGATACTTAACAAGATTAACAGATAGGTAGCACAATGAAAGATAACATTTGGATGAATGAAATTTCAAATAATCTTTGAAATTTTTATCCCAGAAGAATTTTAGGAAAATTGTCCTAAAATATATGTAACAAAGAGGTAAATGCATTAAAATTTAGTTTGAGTAATATATTTCAAAGAACTATGAGTGATATGTTACAAATATTTTTGATTAAAATGTTTATGTAGGATAAAATGAATATGTAAACAGAGCTGAAGACGTTACATTCAATTTAATAAAAAATAATTTTAATTGATAAATTTAGAAAATAAAATTCTGCAATTTTTCAATAAACTCTTATGATTATATCACACAGCTTTGAATATATAACACATCGATCAATAACTCCCGAGACTAACCCAGAGATGGCGCTCGTAGTAAACCAGTAACCAGGTCTTTCTAGAGTACTAACCTTTGCTTGAAACGTGTCAAAATTTTAAGTCGATCGGACCAGGAAAAAGGTTTATTGAAGTGAAGTGAAAAA
>BMAW01098640.1:2199684-2250783 GCA_019974015.1 Nephila pilipes | reverse complement strand
TTAATTTCGTTGTTACATTCTTAATTCTTCTTTTTTTTCGAAATTAACATTTAATTATTCCATAGCAAAACTTAAAGCATCATGCTAAACCTTACAAATACTCTTTTATATGTACATTTAATTTTAATATTTACAATCAAAAGTATAAATGTATATAATATCGCCATTTTATAATTTAAGTTCTCTTAAGTTTTTTTTCCCCTCTTATTATTATTTATTAACAACTGAGAATTTGAATTCCATTTTACTTTGAAAGGTCTAGCAAAACAAATTCTTCTCATTTCACGCAAAATTTACTAACATTAATCCTCGCAGAATACAGTTATTCAGATCCACTCTACGAGAGAAGGCCTTATCAGAGGCGCGTTAATGTCCTCGATCTGCAACGGAGTACCGAGGCTTTAGAAATCAATTAGTTGAAGAGGAGAACTTGCTTCAAGGGGCGCACGAAATTAACGGATATCGATGAAGTCGAATGCATTCTCGAGATTGAAGGCCCTTGCTATCTTATTTGCGCAGCGGCTGATGATCTATTTCTAAACTCTTCTCGAAGGGCCTTTAAGTAAGCGCACGTGTTAATTTAGTTTTTTTTTTTATCTGTAATATCCTTCGGAAATTAATTTCTCGTTGCTGCTTAAGTTTGTCAAAAATTTGTTTGCCGTTTTCTTGAAATGAGGCATAATATACGGATCATAGATTTTTTCCCTCCCAATATGGCTTAAGACGTCACTGTAGATATGTAGTTTTAGGATTATTAATAATTGGAATAAAAATATTTTTTATCTGTAAAATACTTATAAAAATTAATTTGAAAAGTAAATTGCTGTATACTTATTTACTATCTAAATTCCGTAATGTAACTTCTCTTAACTTTGATTCATTATTTTATGTGATTTTACAGTCAGCTGCATTGGGTTTCATTAAGTTCTGTATTAAAAAAAATAAGAAGATTCATGCTTTTACTTGTTTATAGAAAACGCTTTAATACAATTTTCGTTATATATGTGGGATGGCCGATGTTACTAATTATTCTAATTAAAGAATCAAATCTTGAATATTTGCACATTTAATATTGGCATTAACAATTATTAATTAACAATTATTGCACATACTGGATAAGATATTTCACAATAACATAAAAAAAAATTTTAAACAATTATCTTCAAAACCTAAAATCAAATCGTCTTTTGGGCTACAAGACATCAAAAAGGGCGTCTTCCTTGCTTCGATGACTCCAGTCGACTCTCCTAATCCCGATAAAAGTGTATTACACTGATTCAGTTCACAAACATTTAACTTATCAAATATATTCTTAGAAATTAAAGCAGCTTGACATTCAGTATCCATTAATGAGTTAATATTTAAATTACGAAACGAACCATTTTGAAGAGATTTGTTTGTTTCGCAATTATGAGAGATGTTACGTTATCATTGTGTTTTGTTTCCATATTTAATTTCTAACATTCAGACGCCCTATGACTAAAGTTTTGACATGTGAAACATTTTAAACCTTTATTCTTATGTGTACAAAATTTAGATAAATGTCCTTTGCCACCACAGTTAAAACAAAACTTAGTATTCTTATCATAATTACTTAATCGTTTCTGATTCACAAAATAATCAGGTTTTTGTTTTATTTTACTAAAATTATATTTACTTTTCCCTCTCATAAAATCATTTTGGATAACCTCGTAAACCTTCATTTTTTCGAGACATTCGCTTAAATCTTTGCAACCGCACAAAACTAATTTATTATCATTTCTATCGTTAATTCCTCTTATAATACATTGCATTAATTCGGTATCTTCAATTCTCCCTCAATTATACCACTCTCATTATAAAATAACGTTCCAGTACCGACTCAGATTCTTCCATTTTACGTTTACGCAATATTTCATGCAATTGGGCTGAATTAGTAGTGACCTCGAATTCATCTATCAACACACATTTCAATTTCTCATATGACGTAATATTCAATTTGCTCTTAACAAATTATAAAGCATTACCACCAAGCGATGGAAAATAAACTTTTGGAGGTCAGATGAGTTAAACTTGTTCGCCGTGCATTCATATCGCTCGAACCAAACTGAAATATTTTCATGCAATTCACCATTAAAAAGAGAAATAACATTTCCAACGTCAGAATATCTTATTGAGATGTTTTGATTTTTGAGTCGCGACATAATCATAACACCGCTCCTCAGAATAAATTGCTGACTCATTAATGTTCTCGTTCTGCACTAATAGGATTTGTTTCGTTTCTATTAACATTTCGCTTTCCTATACAGATTGATTCGAATTTTGAATATAATGATAGAGCGAGTTAACATCATTCAACACAATTATTATTATTCGGTTTTTGGTATAAATTATATTTATAATTTAATATTTGGTATTATTTTCGGTTTTCGGTATAAAATTATTTACTATCGAAGGAATAAAAATGTATAATACACTGCGGAATCGGAATAAAATATGGCTTCTTTTTTAACTTCTGTCTTTCTGATATTACATGCTTCTACTTTTTTAATAGCATAACAGCTATTTTAATTGCATATATAGATTTTTCTACTTATGTTTCAGCAAAAATTGTAATTAAGAGTTTTGTATATTGTTTTTTAGAGATTATTGAGAACATTTAAACTAACTTTTTTCATAAAATTAACTTTTTAAATGATGTTAGCATTTAATGAGTATGCGAATTACAATTTGTGAGCTAATGAAATAAAATATCGTTTGCAATACATCTATTACTTTAAATTAAGAAAAATAAATAAAAATTGAATGTAATATTTTTCAATCTTAAAAAATCCAAACTGATGGTGTATTTTAATTTTATTCGTATATGTATAATTGTAAAAGGAAATTTCTTATAATAAAATGTTAGTATTATAAATAGCAGATTTATGAAATATTTATGTAAATCGTATAATTTGGATTTATTATATTATTTACAAACAAGTTCTGTTTAAGTATATAAATTTAGACAAAAAAAAAGCGGAGATAGAAGTCATTTAATTTAAATTAGTGTAATTTTTTTTATTTATGAATATGTTTGAAATAGTCAATGTGTTGCAATGTAAGATAAAGTTGTTGAAATTATAAGCAACTGAAAATACCATAAAAATGTTTCAAATAACTCATTGTGTATCATTAGTGTACAGTAAAATAATTATTACTTAAAGTGAGTTTTTTTTCAGCTTAAACTTTTAAATATCATCTGTGTATACCTTTTTCCAATTTTTATAATAAAAAAGAGCTACTGCAAACTTGATATAGAATATTTTTTTAATTAGTTAGTTGTAAAATGAATACTAAATTAGCTTTGTGTGCTCAGTGCATTATATGTTGTAACAAAAGGAAATCATAAAATAAGCATATGCAAAATAAATATACGTCAACTCTCTGTAATTAAAGTGCGTATTTTCGTTATTTAAACCTAATTAGAAGCTGAGTATGAACAAGTTTTTCATTTTTATTCATATATTTATTGTGGCTTTTATGATGTGGGATGTTTTATGTTAACATGTCATTAATTATGATCAAAGCATGAAATGAAATCTTTCTAAAAATACCAAAATGCAATTTTTGCTTTTTTATAAAAATGCTCTAATTTGAATACGTTGTCTTTTTCCCCAGATGATGGAACATTTCAAAGCATTTTAAGCAGTTCACATATCCATGTTCTCGAAAACGGATCCCTTACAATCACAGTGACTCAAAAATCAGATGCAGGCTATTATATGTGTGAAACCAGCAATGATGTTGGAGAACCACTGCGTTATTCTGTTCGCTTAGCAGTTCATTGTATGTATTCAGTAATTAAATGACTATAAAAAATACCATTCAAATTTATTACCCATATATACTTTACTTTAGTTTAACATAGTTTCTCTTTTAGCAAACACTTATGGAAATATTGACCTATCATACTTTTTTATGTTTGCTAATCGTGAACATTCAATAAATAACGTTACTGATATCTTCATGCAAATTTCAAATGTTTGATAATTAAATTCAGTATTTATTAAGTAAAAGTATTTTAATGATATTTTTTATGGTTAATAGTTTTAAATCTTTTAAAATAACCCGAATAAATGAAAGTATAGAAATTGATTGATATTAATAACTGGTTAATCGAACTTATACCTTTCCTTTGGGATGATAATTATATAAAAGCAAATATTGTAAAAAAGGAATGAGATTAGAACAATGATTTTACTTAAATGGACGTCTCATTGAAATGGTTGCTATTTTTGTGAATTATATAAAAATGTAAAAAAATATGTAAAATAATTATTTAAAAAAACTATTACATTATATAATAGTTGAATGTTAAATAGCTAAAAAAATAACTATCCCATCCTGCTTAGTAAAAAAATAATAAATTAATAGCGGATGTAATGCATTTAAATAACATATATGTTGTTAATATTAAGAAATAAAATTATTATATTTCTGATTAGAATTGAAGGATACTTTTTAATATAGGAATCATATAAAATCTAAATAAATTTTATGAAATTTTAATAATACATTCTTTGTATGAAATTATTATTGTAAAAAGGTATAAGTAGCATTTTACAGAAATGGAGCAGAAATCACATTAGCATATTGTTTGATTAATCTGTTTATAATTACTCGTACTTAGAATTATAGTTATGAAATATTTGCATTCAATATGCACATTAATACCTTATCAATCATCATTTACCTCATCATCCATCATCAGGACACACCAACACTGTCTAAAATTAAACTTATTAAATAAGATATCCTTTAAAGAGTAAAATGGTAGGAATTAATATGCCGCTCATGCTTTATTATATAAGGTATGTGTACTTCGGAGTATACAACTTTAATCTATGATTATTATTAATGTATATTAAACGAATAATGATCCTTATGATAACAAAATTATTTTCCAAAAACTACTATTATTTAGCCGATGATAAAAACTCAGCTGATTTACTTTATTAAAACTTTATGAATTAGAACTTTTAGAAATATTTCCCATGAAATATAATGCTTATTCTTATACTTTTTTTACGTAATGGCGTTGAGCAAAAAATGGATTTTACAGTATTATAAAGAATTTTCATTTTTGTAATTCATTAAAATAAATTTTAAATAAGATATTGGGCAAAAACATTAACTATATAAGTATCACATTTCTTTATATGAAAAAAATGCAAATAAGTATCACATTTCTTTAAAAAATAAAATGCAAAATTTTGTGAAACTTTTAAGATACTTTCCAAGCTATACCATTTAAGCTTCTGAAATTCCAAAACCGCATTGATTATAAACTCAGTTTTGTAGCATGTTAAGCACCCTGTATAATTCAATTCAATAAAAGTATCACAGTAATAAGATCAAACATTTCATTGTTAAATTAATACATAAGCTATACGAGAAATTAATATTTAAACAAAGAAACCTGTCTCGAATTGGCACATGTTCTTGAGCAGGCAGGCGAACATCATTACAAAATATAATACATTAACTTAATGAAATTAAAAGAAATATTCATTTTATTGAAAATTGTACTTAATTCAAACTAAATATAATACATTTTAATAAATTTAATCAAAATCTCATTCTAATATTAACTTTAGGGAAAAAACCATTAATATATTAATACCTTTATAAAAAAATATTTGATTTTCAATCTGAGAGAGGTGAAACAGAATTGAAGGTAAAGCAAATAAAATCTTTTTTCGATAGAATTAAATTTAATGATAACCTATTATTCATTCCGTCTTATTTAAACTATGATTATTACAAACGATAAAAGTTTCATCCAATATCCATTACACATATCATAGCTTACGTAAATTCAACAAATGAATCATCTTACACGAAGTCTTTAATAAATTAATTCCTAAATTCCTGAGCATTATTAATGCTTTCACCTAAAATCCCATTATGCGTAATATCTCAGAAATAAGCGCCTTCGTGCAAGCTCTCTCACCACCTCTCGTCTGCTGACAATTATAAATCAGCTTAACGATTCAGGGCCTGCAGTTTTCCCTGTTGTGCTGTTTCGGGAACAGTGGAAGGAAATAGTTCGCTTAATTAAAATGTCAGGGAATTGTTTTTAATTCGTCTTCTTGGTCCTTTTCGCAGCTGCACCTCAGATCCAGACTTCGACCCAGGTGGTGCATGTGAGGAAATCTGAAGAGGCCAGGTTTTCTTGTTCCGCTTCAGGTGATCCCCCATTAAATATCGTTTGGAGCAGAGAGGGATTTCCCCTTAGTCTGTATCCGGAAAACAGGTAACCGTCTCTCACAGATTACACACAACATACTCATTTTACTTATTCTTTGCCTTTTGTAGGGAAATTCCACTATCTAAAAATTTTTAACACAGATTGAGGAGATTGAAAAGGAAAAAGAACAGGAAAAATTAACTAAAGTTCAACCAAATATTGCATTGATACGTGCTATATCGTGTTCCAGAGATTTAATTTTTTTTTTCCTGAGTCCGAATCAAATCATATATACACTTGAACTTTAGCTTTATATTTAACTAAATATATTAATTAAACAGTCCTGCACATGTTTCTTGCATTTAAAAGTAGAAATTTTTTAAATCTTGTGCTTTTTTAGCTTACATTTCAAATATTTTCTGTTCAAATTAAATGAATAAACAAAAAAAACTAAGAAAATTAAAACATATATAAAAGTTTTTTTTTTTTTAATTTTTATTTTGATGTATTAACGAATTAGAAAAATGAATGCTTATACCATTTATAATAACACATTACAAATACAAAGATTACTTGCAGCGTCAAAAAACTGAAAAATTGAGCTAATTTAAATAAATATTTTTCAAATCACATATACAGAATTTTCAAATATTTGAACTGTTAGTTTTTTATTGACATACACAGCTATTTATGACATATTATCTTCTAAAACCTTCAAAGCATATTATTTATTCAATTTATTTTTTTAATTTACTTATTTAAAAAATTAATTACGTACTTCATATGAAGTAGACATCACATTTTAAAATTAAATTTTGTTTTTATTTTTGTATCTCATATTTTATCTAATTGACTAGTGAATTTGAAGTTTTATTTTCTATGTTCATTTTACTGATTTGCTATCTTTCACATTTATTTTTAATAGTTTAGTTATAACATTTTGAGGGAGGATTAAATAGAAGTTAATCTCTTTGATTCAATAGAAAGATGATAACATCTCATTTAACATTCTAACCTTTTAAACCAATTTGCTATTTAAATTTAAATATTAATTTAATATAGCATGTATTTTAAATTTATTTCTCCCAGTATTTTATCAATCTCAAATTTAATTTTTATACATCTATATATGAATAATCTATTGTACAATGCTTGAAAAAAATATATGTTTTTCTTAAATAAACATTTTAATAAACCTTAGTGATTTATTTTTATTATTCATTCACTTTATTTCATTGTATTAGGTCAGAGTTTTATATATAACTTATGAACTCAAATTTCTATATTACTAAATTATTAATTTAATTACGATTATTACATATCATTTTAAAATAACATCTAAATGAAATAAATGTAATTTCGTAATTTATCCAGGGATGCTTTTATTATGCTCAAAATGATGTGTTGAATTGGCATCTTACTTCGTTATCAAAAAAGTTTCATTACATTAGTTTCTGTACTCAAGTAAAGCAAACAAAACAAAAGTTACAGGAGCATTCTGAATATTATAATTATGTATTTTTTCTTTAGAAAATATTTCATTTTTTTGTTATCGAAGCATTTCTAAACTATAAAAATTAAATGTTTTGTGTAAATTAAGTGTTTGATATATTAGATTTAATGAATATCCTTTTATATTAAGACCAAAGAGATTTAAATCTGATAATGATTCTCTGTTTTTCTTTACGTATTTTTAATAGATATAAGTTATATAAACATATAAACTGTCACATACATTTTCAAGTATTAGCGTTAAATATATTTAAAAAGTAGTATTAAAGGTAATTTTAAATTACATTTAATGATTAAATCATTTGCTTGTTTCGAATCGGAAAAAAAAAAATCAAAATGTTTTTTTGCGAATAACAATAAAAATATTTAGCTCGACGACGAAGACTGATGAGTTTTATAAATGATGTTTTAATAGATATCTTACGAGAGAAAGTGAAGGCAGAGGAGTAAAGATATCAGAAGTCGTTATAAAGTCAGCTCAAAGGAAAGATTCAGATATTTTCACCTGCTCCGCCTCGAATCCATTTGGAGAAGATAAAACTACTGTTCGACTAGTTGTTCAAGGTAATTTAGAATTATTAATAATGCTCAATAATGTTTTTTTTTTTACCTTCAAAAATAATTTAATGATGATTACGAAAAATTTTCAATTGTGATCATAATTGGCATTTTAGAAAATTTTTCTGATTCGAGTTTATTGAGAATATTTAACAACGAGATGCAATTTTCATTTAACCCACGAGATTTTAGTTACTAAAATATAGATGAGTATTACCTGTGTAACTTGGAATGACTTTTGAATGATTTAATAGATAAAGTTGATAGTTTGTGAGTGTCCTTGTCACACACACGCATACATCACAAATTTGTACTCAGTTTTGCTCAGTTATGTAATTAAGTTTAAAAAAAAACATATTATTGCAATTAGAATTACTCTTAATGTTCCTTTTGGAATGAAGAAACACTCAAAAATAGGAAAATAAATATTGATTTACAAATTGATAGGCGCATTACTTTAATTTATTTGCCATCAATTACACAAGAAATGACTGAACCTTAAATAAAATAATTCCGAACCTTACGACAATTGTGAAGTGTTAAATTATATCTCGAGTTATTCAAACTATTTCTTCATAATCTGGTTTCTTCTTTGGATAGTTTAAAAACAAATAAATTTGGTTTTTCAGTGAATTCTCATACTTGGTATCCCTTTCATTTTTAATATTTTTCCAATCAACGCAAATAGCTTGCATAATATAAAATCTGAAGCAATGCTAAATATGCTCCAGAGTTTCATGTTAGAGTTTTTTGTTCCCATTCAAAATTATTTTTTCCGTTGCTGAATAAATTTCATAATCAGTTTAATTTAAATGATTCTTTAAAACACGAGCCTCTTTTAATTTTATTTTAACTCATTTTTGGTTGGATTTTTTATCTTTATTTTTTATTGCTAAAGTAGAATGACAGATAATTGATAAAAATTAGCTTTTAATTTCTGAGATTCATATTAAATTATCAATTAAAGTTTTACTAAAGGAAATACCAAATACTTCAACTAGTGATCCATAAAAATATCTGAAACTATTTATATGAAAAAACCAGCAATAAATAAATCGTTTCTTTCTGAATTTATTGTTTCCTTTCTTCATTTCACCTTCTCTCAAAATTCTAAAACCAAAACAGAATAAACTATTATGTATCGGGACAGATCAGCTATATTAAATCCTATTTCGACATTTTATAGCTTGACGAACAATATCCAGCCCCAGGTTAAGTGTAAACAAAGCACTCAGAAATGTGCTACTTTTTTTAAAAAAAAATATTAATTTTAATTCTGCAACACATTAGTTAATTATGTAATTTTCACTTTAATCTGACGTAAATATAATCTGTCGTTACCAAAATATTATTACGAATTAGATTTGAATAACTAATGCTATTGAAGAGTTAACGTCTGAATGCAATGCAAATAAAAAATAATGAAATTAAAATTAATATTGTACATTTCTGAAAAAAAAAAACAATTAAATATTTAGCTAATATGAAGTGAAACAGAGAATATATATATATGTATATATGTGTGTGTGTATGGGTAATGATTTAACTTAATTCCTATTAATTTCTCACAATAATAATTGAATTTCCAAAATTTGCCCATTCTCTCCTTTAGAAGACATTATTCATTCTTATTTCCTGATACGATTAATTTTTCTTTGTAATTTATGCAATCACGCGCTCTTAAAATCTGCAAAATCAGCGTCTTCCTACGCTATAGACTTGTAGGGATAATCCCTACCAGACTTAAAGTCTACACTTATATTCCCATCATCCATACCACGTAGTCTCCGACGTTTAAAGTGAAATTTCTCTATTATAAAAACAAAAACACTGAGAAAAATGCTCTCTTCGTACTTCTCTCTTGCCTACTCTTGCTGTTACACTCATGCTGTCATAATCTGTATCCAACGGCAGAGCTGTGTAATTTCCGCCGAGTGGAAATGGTCTCTCTCCTCGCAAAAATAAACAGTTCTATGAAATTGAAATTGGCTTCAACTGTTTTATATAAAAAATAATTAAATAATAATAGTTAAAAGTAAAAAACTTTACACACATATATATACTCATGGACAAAAAAATTAGCGCACCAAGAAATAATTGCGGGATCGTAACGAAACTTGGCATGAAGGTACATGTCGGGGAGATATGCAACTGATTAGAAATGCAGCGTGATTGCGCATTACGTATAGCCGGTAGAGGGCGCTTAACGTCGCTCTACGTGGAGTATAAAACAGGTAACCAATGCTTGTTTGAGTGTGCTGAATCGTTTACAAAGGAAGAGCTGAGGTAGACATACCATTATGCCGTTTTCGAAGACAATATGAGCAGCTGCCGCAGTTTGAGAGGGGGAGAATCATCGGCATGACGGAAGCTAGGTGGTCAGCTAGGCGAGTAGCTCGATAATTAGGCCGCACTGATTGTATTGTGATATCCGAGAGATGTCATTTACACGAAGACCAGGCTCAGGACGCCCTCGACAGACCAGTCGTCAAGAAGACCGCCACAACGTAAGAAATGCAGGCGTACAGCCAAATGCTTCATCACCCGCCATCCAGGCACAAGTAGCACCTTCATTAGGAGCCCCTGTGTCTTTGCGAATCATACGAAGGCGGCTGGCTGAAAGACATTTGTGATCGCGGTGCCCATTACGTGTGCTGCCCTTGACTCCCACCCATCGACGCCTCCGTTTGGAGTGGTGCCGCGTACGAGGAAACTGGACTGCAGCAAAATGGAACCAGGTCGTCTATAGCGACGAATCCAGATTCAATCTTAGCAGTGATGACAATCGTGTTCGTGTTTGGAGGCCCCGTGGTGAACACCTGAATCCTGCCTTTGCTTTACAGCGACACACCGCTCCCACAGCTGGTATGGGGTGTCATTGTCTACAATACACGGCCGCCCCTTGTATTGATCAGTGGCACTATGACAGCCCAGCGGTATGTCCATGATATCCTGCAACCACATGTGTTGCCACTCATGCAACGCCTCCCAGGAACCATTTTTCAACAAGACAATGCTCGGCCTCACACGGCAAGGGTGTCACAAGACTGTCTCCACACTGTTACTACCCTTCCTTGGCCTGCCCGATCCCCAGATTTGTCTCCAATCGAACATATCTGGGATCATTTGGGACGGCGAGTTGGGCATCCCACGAGTTTGAACAAACTAGAGGCAAGATTACAGCAAATATGGAACGAAATGTCTCAAGACATCATACAGAACTTGTATGCCTCAATGCCCGATCGTATCGCATCGTGCGTTCGCGCTACAGGGGGTTCAACAAGGTATTAAATCCTCCGTTCTTTTAACTTTTTCTCTAAAATAAATGATCCTTTTTCTTCGATTTTCTAATCATTTACTTATATCAAAGTATTACATTCGAAATTTTACGTATGTAAAATTTCGTTTCATTTTGACGACTCCTTCTTGGTGCGCTAATTTTTTTTGTCCTTGAATGTGTATATATATATATATATATATATATATATATATATATATATATATATATATATATATATATATGGGGGGTGGAGATGTAAACACAATCATTGCCATAAAAATTTGCGCTTCAAAAAGTAGGAGTGAGACTGTTACGAAACTTGACATGAAGGTACATGGTAAGCAGAAATGCAACGTAAATGCACATTGAGTAATGCCACAGAGGGCGTCGAGCTCTATTCTACTTGGATTATAAAACAAGTAAGCAGGGCCTGCTTACGTATATTTAATTTATTTCATAGGGTCTCTTTTAACTATAGATGCTATTACGCCACCATCGGAGACAATACGAGCAGCTGTTAAAGTTCGAGAAGGTGAAGAATCATAGGGATGACGGAAATTGGATGGTCAGCCCTGCAAGTAACTTGCCACCCAGGCCGTTCTGTCTTTACTGTGAGGAGAAATTGGGACCATTGGATAAGAGAGAGATGTCTGTTACACAGCGACTAGGTTCAAAAAACCCTCGACAAGCCAATAGTCGAGAAGGCTATCACATGATACAACACGTATCATAGAGCCAACTGTCTCATTGTCCGCCTTCTATACACGGACAGATCTTTCAGTACGGATCTCTGTGTCAGTTCGTATCATCGCAAAGTGTCTAGCTAAAGGACAATTGCTATCCATTATGTGTACAACCATTGACACCCCCTCCTAATCGCCTCCGTTTGGAATGGTGTTACACTTGAAGGGAATCGATTGCAACCGAATAGAATCAGGTCGTCTTTAGCGACGAATTCAGATTCAATTTGGGCAGTAGTGACAATCTTGTACTTGAGTGGAGGCTCCGTTGTGAACATATCAATCCTAACTTCGCTGTACAGCGGCACACCGCTCCCCCAACTGGTGTAATGGTATACAGTGCCATTGCATACGACACATTGTCACCCCTTATACTGATCCATGGCGCCATGACAATCCAGTGATACGTTCTTGACATTCTTCTGCCATATATGGTGCAACTCATGGTTGGGGCTCCCATGAGCCATTTTTCCACAGGACAATGCTCGCATACATGCAGCAAGGTTTCATAGAACTACCTTTCCTATATTTCCACCCTTCCCTGGCCTCCTCGATCATCAGATTGACACCGATCTAGCACATCTGGGATCATTTTGGACGGCAAGTTAGACAGCCTGTGAGTTTCGTCAAATTAAAGGTACGTTTAAAGCAACTGTGGAACAAGATGTCACAGGACATCATACTGTATACCTCAATGCCCGACCGAAACACAGCATACATTCATGCTAGAGGTTGCCCAACAGGGTACTAAAACTTCCATTCATTTGTAATTTTTCCTACAGTAAATGATCCTTTTGCTTTAATTTTGTAATCGTTTACTTATGTCACCATTGCACTTACGAATGTAAAATTTCGTTTTATTCAATTGGTGTGCAAATTTTATGGCAATGAGTATACACCACACTCGCATACACACACACACACACACACACACACATATATATATATATATATATATATATATAAAGAATAAATAGACTATAATACATAGAATATAGATAAAATAAAAACGAATCACACGTAATTTAAATGGGTGTTTTTGAATGAAATGCAAAATTGTCTAAAATACGCTTAGTGTTAATTTGATAAGTAAATTCATTAAAACTTATTCATTAAAACTTAATTAAACTTATTCATTAAAAAAAGAATAATCACATTGTAAAGATTAAGGGGGGAAAAATTAGAAACAATATTTTTGAGCTGAAGTCAAGAAACATGCAATATTCTTTTTTACCTTCATTTAATTTGTCAATGTTCTGTGTGAGTTTATGATCAAGTAAAGAGTAATAAGTACAGAAGTAATATGTGTATAAATAACATTATAATATTTTAATAAATAGATTGAATAGTACAAAGATAAAAAATTAAAAGTGTGAGTGAGAAGGTATCCTAACAGTACACAATTGCTTTCATCAATTATTCCTAATAACGATATTTTTTTAATTGTATAAACCTGTCGTATATATATATATATATATACTATTTTCTCTGTTTATGAAATTAAGGAATGTCTACATTTTGTAGCTGTTTAAACATATTTTATATACAATTTTCTATTAGTATGAAAGAAAGTTTCTTAATATTAAATACTAGAAATTTGTCAAGAATGGCTTCAGTTTGATTTTAAGTTAGTTATTGTTTTGTTGCATTAGTAATATATAACTATGTCTATTTTTCAATTTTTTTAAGTTTAAACACGAATCTAATCGATAGGTTACTTTTGGGCAAGCGTAGTAAACCTTACTTAAGACTGCTTTAAGAACAATAATCATTTTCTGCGCAATCAATTCCAGATGTTTGTGAAAACTATTTTCAATCGATTTCTTCGATTAGATTTTTTTTAAATTCTACTTTAATACTAAAGCTCTGAAAGAACAGAAAGGGGACGTTGGAAATGATATGTCTTCAATCCGGTAGAATAGGTAATGAACTTGCCACTCTATTTTTTTTAAGAAATCAACATAAATAAATTTTTGCAGATGTATCAATATGCTTTCTTTCTAATTTTCTTACTAATTAATGACTAATTCTTACCTAACCAACTGTTTAACTAATCGATATTTTATTACATCACAGCTACCTCTAACACTCATTCACGATTCTATTGACATCGACTAGCAGTCATAATTTTACCCTAATATACTAATTTTCTATATGTATGCAAATATATTGAAATGAGTTACTTTCCTAACTTATGTACATGGTTTTTCAAATGCATTCAAGCAATTTCAAGTGATTAAATTTGGCTCAAGCAGCTTTTTTATTTCCGACATGGAAATTAGAACACACACATAGAAACATACCATTAGAAAAATACTATCTTACACACATCTCCCACTTCATGAATACTGTCTCCACAAAGAAAAACCGAAGTTAAAAGAGAAAATATTACAGATGCAGTAATTTATGAAACATGAATAAGTCGCTTAATCATATTTCTGGCTTATTTAAAGTGCCTTCCATATCGAAAAGTAAAAACAAGTTTTATCTCATTTCAATGCAATCTCTTTAATCCAGTTACATGTGTAATGAGGCAATTTTATATGTACCATACTAAAAATGATTTGAGAAATTCACACAATCGAATATATATATATATATATATAATAACAAAAATACATTGAAAAACAAAAGATACTGGAAAATCTAAATTTAAGATTGAGTAGTTTTTACATAAATATTGAAATAAAAGATTTAAAACACAAAAAGAATATAAAACATTTCTGGAAACTAAATATTCAAGTAAAAATAGATCATATTTAAGAAAAGAATTATTTACAAAACACAAAAGACACATAACATGGCAAAAGGAGGTCCTTTAAAAATGAAAATGTGTTAAAAATAAACTTACTGAGAATAAAGCTAATTAACACTGCCACTCACTAGGACAATAGGGCTATTTATACATGTATTAATGAACTAGTATTTGCGTTCAGTAATTTCTGTAAAGAAAAAAACATGGTAACAAACTTAAATTCACAAAATAATGAAAAGAAACCATAAAAAGAAAACCACATATTTTTTTAAATTCTTAAATAGCATTTAATATAAGATAACATTCATTCCTAATTGTACTGTATTAAAGCAAAGAAAAAGAAAAACAATGATAAAACTTTTAATTAACTGAAAGAAAAAAATTACTCTTAAAATTTAACCAACTTGAATTTGTCTTTGCATGTAAAGATACATATTTTTGGTGCTCTAAATAATAATTATATAAAAAGCAATAGTACCATTTCTATCTGTACGCTAAAATAATAATTAAAATTATTAAAAGAAAAAATGATTTAAATTCATGATAAAACTATTAAAAAATTCAAAAAATGCTAAAATACTAATTTAATATCGGTTTCAATAGTTTGTTTGAAATAACTATTTTCTTATAAAACAACTTTCGAAGTAACTATTTTTCATTGGTCCAATGCACAGTAATGAAACAGGAAAAATTCGTATTAATATTTTTTTCAAATATGTCCCGCAGTGAAAATGATCTGTTAACATATGCTTAGATATAATTAGACATTAACTAACATTAACAATTAAGCAACGATTAAAAATGTCCATTGTCTTTTTCTGTAACATTTCTTATGTGCCTTAATAATTTATTTTTTTATAACTATACCTGTCAAAAAAAATTCAACTTTTATCTCGTTTTTCTTCAAAAAATTAGTTTTGCTTAAGTTACCGACTCTGTTACTCTACCTAAGCTGATATTTTCCCTAGCCTTTTAAATTATAGGGAAGAAAATACATCAATGAAAAATAATAAATACTAAGAACTTCAATCTGTTATTTAAAAATTATTTCAATCTTTTTAAATCCTTTACATTGAAATTTTGAGATTCATGTTGATTTCTGATATGTTTGAATCGATATACAAGTACATGCATGGCTGATTATTAAATCTTTTACAGTTAACTAAATTCAGGAAACCCATGCCCTTACAAATGTATGTGTAAAAGCTATCTCTTACAATAGCATACCCCAACTACTTCCAATGGGTGTGATAACACCCGTTATTTATCAAACAAAAGGTTAAAAGATAACGCATTCTTTTCTATCTTTTGAAAACATTCATGTTTCTCGAAGTTTAAAAGTCACTTCTTATCTTCGGAGAGACACACCAGTCAGAAAACGTTGATTGTAGCTCTTTTTTATATTTATCGGCTGAATGGGCGGAGAAACTAATTATTTCTGCCTCAAGTGATGCGTTCTTTGATGCTATCTATGCAGAGGCTACAACAACGTGTCTCTAATTAAAAGTAGAAGTTAGCAGGTTGGGGACCTCAGGCGGAGAGGAAGTGTGGAAAACGAGATAATTGGGAATAGTAGAAGAACGTTACTCTTTTCGAACAAACAGGTATGCAATTGGAATTTTTGGAATTTCTTCCATGTTTTCTTTTTTTTTCTCTGAAGAGTCTGATTTATTAATGAGATTTTGTTTCGATGGTGGGAAAAACTTTCTATCAACTTTTTACGGGAGTGAAACGTTTTCCATTTATTTTATTGTATCCGTTCAATTAAGGTCATTTTATGTCAAATTTTGTCGTGAGGTAATTTGGAATGAGATTACTTGGATAAGGAAAAAAACACCTTAAGATTAAATAATTGGCTTTTAAAAAAGGTTTAGTATGTGTTAAAGTATGCAATTGACACACTTATTATTTTTATATCAACAATTAATACATTCATATACATGTAACTTTAAAGAAACATTTATAAGGAAAGTATTTTTAGTTTTATCTTATTTCATTTGTGGGTATAGAAAATTAATTAAATCTACTCAAAGAAAACATTTTTTTGTGAGTTATTGCATACGTAATGCGTCTTTTTTTGATGATATCTCTTATTTTTCGTTTTACATTTTTAAGGGATTTTAATTAGTTTTATCTATTTTGCTTTTTTCCAAAAAAATCACATTCATTTCCTTCAAATATTTATACAAAATAGCAAAATTGAAATAAAACTTCATTTTTTAGTGTAACCTGTTTATGCCTGAAGGTTAAAAAAATTTCAATGTGTACAAAAAATTATATATTAGGTAGAAAATGCTTTAAGAAATAAGAGTTTAAAGACAGAAAATAAACAGTGATATGACGTTTTACAGTGATATGGCGTTTAAAAAAGGGAGAAATAGGCAAATTCATTGGCATATTTTTAATATAAAACTCGTGTTTATCTCGGACATTGGCTTTACTAACTGAGCATGATACATTACACACACATTTCATATTATTCAATGTGATATTCAACTGTGAAGCAGCATTATATTTTTCACATCAAAAAGTGGTGTTAATACAGCATTGAACATAACGTGTTTGTTTTGACTCATTCACTCTTAAATAATTCTTTCTACCATAACATGAATCAATTCTGTGTTTTTCAAAAGATCTTCCTTTTTGACCTGGTTTTGCAGAATAACTATAAGTCTCCAGTTAACGGTATATGCGACTTGTAGATGAAATTCTAAACGACTCATCGACTTTCCCCTATACGTTTTATGCAGTTGTCAATAATTTTGTGAAACCGATTCGAAACAGAACAGAAGACGGCTCGAATGAAATTTTTTGCTACTACGTATTGATGTATGATATTTATCAATGTTTTCTTCATTTCTGCTAATACCTCCCATAAACTGACTATAGATTTTGATGAGGTATGTTAGTTTAACTTGGTTCTTTTAATTCCCGCTTCCAGGAATATTGCTTTACGAGGTACACAGGAGTGACACACACTCCAGATAACACAACTTTCTTTCTTAGAACCCTATCTGATTCCAAAAGAGGTATATTGATATGGTATTCTGTTACTATCACTGCTGTTTGGTAACCTTATGAACTAAGTTTGTGCACCAATGTAATACCAATGAAAAAGTTATCAAACACAAAAGGGTATTACCCAGGGTGTTTTTCTGTTATTGATTCAGAAAACTACAGGACTACTGATGTACCAATGCCGCATTCCTTTTATTTCGAGTTCAGATTTTTATCTTCTTATCTCCGGGGCTTACATCAAAAAGCAGGCGATGTAGCATTTTTAGGTGGTTATATGATTTTGGAACTTGCTTCAATGTGTGTGTGTGTTATCATCGGTCTCTAAAAAATATTTTATTTAATGTAAACTTAGAATTTTAAGCATCTTGAGACTTTTAAAATTAAAATCTTGAGACTTTTAAAAGATAAATTCTATTTCCAGTAATGGAAATTTTGCCTAGTTTTCCAAATATAAGGAAATAATAGAGTTTCGAGCCTATAATTAACATAAGAATATTAATTTCTGTATATTCTTCTTATAACACAATTTTCTGTGAAGTAGAAAAATATTGCATGCATACAATGTCATGTGGAAGCGAACCTACAATTAAAGTACGATTTTCATGAACTACTTAAATACTGAAACATCGGTGACTCCCTATACAGAGATCCCAAGTCTATGTGACGTGGAATGCCATATAGTAGCAAAATGTGGTGATTAGAATCCCGAATCGTTTTGGGGACAGATAATAACCACGTACGAGTGTAGTGGCACCCTGGTAAACGGTACCATTCCATCCATGCTGTTTAGCAACATATTGTCCCCACTGCAGACGTAACGATTGGCAATAGCCTGTGGTAGCCTGTTCAGTCTAATTATGGCATGTGGAAAATTAGCAATCACCGTTATATTGATGACGTTCTTCGACCCCATTTGGGATATTTTTAAATGGTCTTCTAGGGGCAATTTTTCGTCAAGAGCTAGTCCGCGTACAGATCAAGAAGGTTAAGACTTTCATCGTCATGTTTAGACTCTTTTATGACCGGTGCCCCTCTCAGACTTTTCCCATATAAAGCATTTGAGAGAATTGCTGAAACTCCAGATGCCACCGCGTCACTCTGTTCTGATTTTGGAAATGAAAGTTCAAGATTTGTGGGCCCATCTGCCTCAGAACTACACCTGACGTCTAATCAACTCAATGCCAGACTGTGTTGCAGCATGTATTGCAGCAGGAGACAGTCCGACGCACTATTGAAATGGCTCAGTATTTGCTTAATTGTACACACTGTATTTGTTTAATAGTCTTGATTTTGAGATCAAGTGACTCTCGTATCTGTAACATTATATGCATTAAATTTCATTTGAATCCAAGGTTCTCTTCTTGGTGCGCTAGTTTCAATATTACTGAGTGACATGGTCCTAGAATAATACTTCAAAAATTTGCTCCGAAATCTAGATCCCTTTCTCGCAACAGTTCTGCACACAATGTATCGGCATTAATGACTAATTATGTATTAAGTAAAAGCAGAAACCGTTACAAGGCAAAATAGAAGTGACAAATCAAAGTACGTTGGCGATCATTAGCAGGAAAATATAATTAATTCCCACATAATACCGTTTCATTACTGGAGTGCTAAGCATAAACCAAGTGGTGACCAATTGTGAAATAATAGTACCACTGTAGCTCATGCATGTCGTAAGAGGCGACTAAAACGGGTTTTCAGTGTTTGGGTTATAACCGGGCACCCTGCCCTGGGGATTATATCATAAGACTGCTTCTTCAGTATGGGGGATCTCAGCGGCTTGCCTTCTTCATATAAGTATGGCACCATGACCCTAATGGACTCTAGTGATTTTTTTTTTTTATTCCTGTGGATTTACTGAGTTTGGTAAACACGAGTGACGCTTTATGTATTTAAAACTTTTATACATAAAGTACTTTATGTACTTAAAATAACTAATTGTTTGTAGTTTTGATTCTTAAATTTAAATTTAATCGCTTTAGTAGTAGGAGCCATGCAGGTATTTGTTCTTTCATTAACGTTCTGAATATTTTGTGATAAAAATGATAGAAACAGAATAATTTATTGCATATCTTATGCAAATTATTCTTTTTTTGACTAAAACGTGATCAAGTTTACGAAATAGAATAATAAATTAAAGAAAGAATTCCACTCAGTCTAGGCTATATATAAAGAAAATTAAATTTCAGTGCCTTTATTTGATTCCTTGGCCCATTTTAAATGGCTGATGCTTTAATATCTTACACTTTTTCTTCTTTTTTTGAAATTAAACAGCAATATATGGGCTACTAATCATGCGATATAATTTACTTTTAATATCAGCAATTCATGTATAATCCTCCTAAAATCTTATTTATTTATTAAATTTTATTACAAGCGTATTTATTTCAAAAACCTAATTTTATAATTTAAAATATTTTAGACACATAAGTTTTTATAAAGTATAAACTTTATAAAAACGTATATTATTAAACATAATAAAAATATTCAATCAAATTTAAGGAGTTAAACTAGAATTTCAATAAAACTATTACTCCTGATACATTTAAGGAAAACTTGCACTTTTTGTCTGCATAGTAATACTTTTAATGTCCATCTAGTATTACATTTTTAAGAAATGGAGTGTTAGATATTCCAGAATTTGAGAAATTAACATTTCAATTTTATTGCTTAAGGTTTGGTTTTATTTGTTATTCATATTTTTTTATTCCGAGAATAATTTGTATATATTTTGTATAATAATTTGGATGTTATATACCTTATTGTTAGCTAAAAAATATTAGATCGTTTAAAAAAAAAACTAATTTCTGTAAACCTAGTAGTTTAAAAAACATAAACGAATTTAAACAACATATTGCATGAACATTTATTGTTATAATTTCGAGTTTTCTCTTAGTTACCTCAAGTATATTTATTGGTTTATATAGATTACTAATTATATTTAACAATAAACATCTTTGTATATAATATAATTAAAATTTTAATTTAACTGTAAGATAACTGTACTTTTTACTTTAATCATTTAATAATACAGCCTATTAAAAATTTAGATTTTGAAAGCCTTTCCTCGTGAAATTGAAAACATTAATATCTTGCGTTTAAAATTACAGCACTGATTTACTTAATATTTTGTTAATCAAATATTTCCATTTCTCTCCCACAGAACCTCCAGATCCACCTCAAGATCTAAAAGCATTAGAGATTACAAGTAATTCCATCAGTCTTTCCTGGAACCCAGGTCATCCAGGGAATAATCCGATTATATCTTACATCATCAGCTACCGTCCGGATTCAGGTATCGTCATCAATTTAATAGTACACTACAATATATTCATTAGACTAATTAGCATCCTTTTCTCTCGTTAAATGAGATTATTCATATTTTGATTCCCATGGTAGAACCTCACTTTGTTGCAGGATAGCTAATGCCTTTTATTTTAGAATTTTTAATTATATTTTTCTTTCATTTTGCCGAAATTTTAATGCTCGTTATTTATTTTAAAGTGATTAACATGATATTTAAATAATAATAATATGCATTTGTTTGTTGATCTCTGGCGGGAAACCTTTTGAGCATTAAGTACATATCTCAATTACCCGTGTTTTAAAAGGAACAAAATTATTATTTTTAATTAGTACCTTAATATTTTGAAATTATTTTCATTATGGAATAAATGAATATTATTTTCCAA
This sequence comes from Nephila pilipes, assembly GCA_019974015.1. Taxonomy (NCBI): domain Eukaryota; kingdom Metazoa; phylum Arthropoda; class Arachnida; order Araneae; family Nephilidae; genus Nephila; species Nephila pilipes. The sequence goes on along the minus strand of BMAW01098640.1, from coordinate 2,229,014 downwards.
CATTAAATGTTGTAAATGTAGAAACATGTATTTTTAAACAACAACAATTATTTTGAAGTGCCTTCAGAAAATCAGAATTCTTGTTCAATATTAGCAATTTAGTTGTCTAATAATTGTACGTAATATTTATGCAAGTTTTCTTAACATTTTGATGTGTACGGAATATTTATGAAAATTTAACATGTTGATAGATAAATATCTAAGTTTTCACAGCATTAAGAATAAAAATGATGTCTCCTGCATTTATATCAGAATATCTTAATTATTAATTCATTGATCCATTAATAAGGGGAATAATCAATGGTCAAAAATCATTAATTATATTATAATAATTTGGTTTTGAGCAACCATTTTAAAGAAAAAATTGTATTGTGTTTAATAGGGAACTTAAAACATGCTTACGGCAGCTAATTTCTTTGCTTATTGCAAACATAAACCAATGATATATTATTTAAAAGCATTTTTGTAATTTTTCATGCACCATTATATGAATAAAATATTTCTTGCATCGATTACAATATTTACTAATTATTCACAAAAACGTGTTATTTACAATAATTCGTAATAATTTTATTCTTTCAATTTTACAACATTTTTTTTAAAAAAAATCATATTATAGTTAATTGACTTATTCTAGTCTATATTACTTTTAAAGTCTCATATAAAAATAACTTATTTCAATTTTAACTATTTGTAATGTAAGTAATTGTTTGTTCTATTTTATTCAAATTAATCTACAAATAAATGTTTTCCGTTATATATATAAACATATTAAATAATAATTTTTTTTTAAATTAAGCAGTACTGTTTTTTAAATGAATATGAAAACATTTTATAAGGAAATGTTTATTTTTTTTTATAACACATCAATAAAGTTTATTCATCAAGGCTGTATATAATCGAGTATAAAAATGTATGAAGAAAAACTAAAAATTTCTAAGATTATAATCACTGTTTGTACTCCAAGGTATAAATAACTAGTTATTTGATTGTGTTTTATGAATAACTGAACAAGAAATTAAACCTTGGTAGCAACAAACACGTTATATAAGCAATATTGTAATGGCGCGCCTTGTTTTGAAACACGTGACTCTTACGCATACTCTTATCTCTTCAAGTTCCACCAATCGTAAAAAGGGGTTTCACTTCAGAAATTCAGTATCATAATAAGCCTGCTTTTTGACTACGTTTATTGGATAACGGTGTTTTGTTTGTAACATTATACGAGTAAACCAATGAATTATAAGGAATAAAATACTATTTAGCTATTACATGGTTTCTTAAGAATATTCATTTAGAAGAATTTTACAGCGTTTCCTAACAGCTACTTTTAATTAGCCTGTGAAAACTAAACTAAATTTGTAACCAATAATATATATAAGACATGCTGCTTTTTTAATCAACCAAAAAGAAAGAAAAAAAAAATTCAAGTCGGTCTTAATTGTGTAAAATCTAATTTAAAATTAAAAAATAATTATACCAGGATATAAATGGTGATATTGATTGTCATTGTATATAACTTCTTAATAAAAAAACATTTCATTAATTTAATTGATTAATTAATTTAATTGTCTTATTTTAAATATCTTAATAAAGTAACAATGTTTCAATTCATAAATAGGTCACGCAATACATTACTAAACTGTATTTTAAACAAGTAAAATAAAAAAAGAATTTAAAGTCAATTCCTACTTAGGTCAACAAAGAAAAAATTTATTAGTTACTTTTTATTACAATTACTTGGCAATTTTTGAAATCACTCCAAGTGGTTGGGCAAAACTGCATTTTTACCAATTAAATTAATTAAATGAATTAATATTTGAAAAAAAAATGTATTAACATTAAGAGTCATCCACTACAAGTTTAAAAAATATATTTGAACTTGAGTGGATGAATAAAAAGTATTTTATTAGCGATTGAAAATTTGAACAAGATATTATATGTAGAAAGACTGTGAGCTAATAGAAGGAATTTAAAAAGCGAAAATGCTTTTTTAATTTATATATTTCTGCACTTGAAATAAATTTGCATATTTTGATGCAATAATATTTTGATTATGTGTAGAATTATTTACATTTTATTCTACTACTTAACTATTGAAATTGAAAGCAGCAGAATGATTTACTAATAGAAGTAATAAATAATTGTGTATATATATATATATATATATATGAATTAAAATACATTGATAAATTCTTTCTTTATTTATTGCTACTTTAATTATTGAATTATCTTCAGTAAAACTAATAAATTTAAACCTAATGTTTAATTTTACCATAATTACCACAAATTATTAAAACCTAATTTTAATTTCAGTAATTTCATGATCTTGCAAATTGTTGATGATAGACTAATTAGTATTATATATGAATATTTAAAATTGTACAGCAGTATTATGTATCAAATTCCCTATATTTAAAATTCTTTTTTGGAACAGCAGTTTACATTTATCTATTTATGTGTATAGGAATATTTTATGAAACTTTTTAATTCATAATAACAGTTTAACTACACATAAAACAGACAATTTTAACAATTTTAAAAAAAATTCGTCTGTAATTGTTTTTAGCTTGATTATCCCATAAGTTTCTTAAACACTTGTACATAGCACAAAAATTCTAAACATCTTTGTGAATTGTGATCCATTTTTAAATCAGCAACACAACATTAGGTAAATAAAGTTGGCATGTTAGTGGTTTGGCGGTGAAGGAAACAATCACTTTTATCACAGCTTACGCTTTTTACATGTTTTTGGTCGATTTTACTCTTTACGCAACCAACCCTTTTTGTCTTTTTTGAATTTATAGAATGTTGACAGTTTTGCGTGTGTGTGTGTGCATTTCGAGTGTTTAATACCCACTTAGAAGTACTTCAGTTTTTTGAAAAATACATTGTCTTACTTCTCATCTTTTTGAATCTTCGTCCGTTTCAATTTTTCTAAGTATTGTTTACGTTATTGATTCTATGATATTCTTAATTTTTTGTAAATGGTAACTTTTTTTTGTTTTATTTTTGTATCATTGCGCTCTTTTGTACTTTGGAGTTTTCCGATTCAGCGTACCAAGTCGCAAAGGGGAAGAGCCAGTTCCATCAAGCTAGTTCGGCCCTCAGTCCGAAATTGCTTCAGGATTTGCTGGGTTCCACTTATTCAGTTACACACATACACACACACACACATATATATATATATAATTATTCATACGCACACACAGTGGTGTGTGTAAAACACTTTAAGACTGATATAACAGAATCGGTGTAATGGGAATTGTAACGTGGTGACACTAGATTTTGTGGAATGTCTCGGTAGAATGAAGGATAACACAGCTTAAGTAAAATTACTTCTTTTATGTACAATTGTTAAGAGCTATACTCAAGTTACAAGTCGTTTCCGCCTTGTTACATTTTTACAAAAATTTCACGATAAAAATTTGTCTATGTGAGTTCAGTCACTGAGAGAGAGAGTTCACCAAATTAACACGAGCAGAGGAATGGCATAAATTGCAATCTCTATTACTCACCTCTAACGGAATCACCACTTCTCGTTCTCATCGTAGGATCCCCTCTAGCCTCCCACTTTGTTTTTTTTCTCCATCTTTTCTAAATCTTAGGGTAGGGCTGTCACACTTACCCTTCGATTCATTTTCATTTCCGATTAGACAGCCTCTGACTTTCACAGACAATCTCCATCTATGTCCCCCAACACCATTCGCTCTTATCGGTCAATATCCAGTTTGACGCACGGGCATGCAGGTGCCGTATGTCGAACGTCAAACGGATTGGCCCTAAATCCCCATGTCATAGTTCACAATTCCTCAGAAAGGTGGATCATCCCTTCCACACCTGTGTAGCTGAGTCATGTTTTTAATAAATACACAAAGTTGTAGACCCCATTTGGGACTTATTTATTTCCCGCATTGGATAAATAGACCCTTTTATCAACGTCTTTTGAATGGAGAGTCGGGAAACAAAAACTAAAGTTCAATACTGATGTTTCTGACGAGGGGTTATCTAAAAGCTACGTTACAGTATCATCTATGAACGACTAGTGGAAATAATAACTACCAAGTATTCTGAATACAGTTGATAAGTCTTATCAGTTTATGCTGTTCGTCAAGATACAGCGTTTTGCATGTCATCTTTTGTTCACAGTTACATGATAGTTATAATTGGAACATAGGTTTTTTTTTTTGTGCTAGAAGTGGCAAAATGTCAAATAAAACTCATCAATGGAAAAAAAAACATGTTCACAGTGACATTGTTTATTTTGATTGAATATGTTTTAGTATTTTGGAAAATTTCCAGAAAGTTTACGATTACAGAATGTTAAGAATGATGAAAAACCAAGCTAACCCAAAAACTTCTTGGAGCTATCAAACCATTCTTCTGGGAAGACCACCGCTTCAGACTTTACCCGAAATAAAAAATGGAGCTTATAAGAATAAATTTGCATAATGATGTTGGAAATTTATATAATGAAGTTTAACATTAATAATTGAAAGATTTAACACATGTAAGTATTTTTGATAAGTATATAGTAAATAAGGTAAATAATTTTTTATCATGTTAAATGCATCAAGGTTGGGGGACAATTTTTTATTAGAGACACCTGGACATGGTACGAAATAGATGTTAAATAAACTAGAAATTCACTATTAAATGAACAAAATTACAGACAATAATAAGAACATATTTACGGAAACAAATCTAAATATTTTCAAACAGAATAACAAAGAATATAACTGATTCATTAAAGAACAAAAGTGGAACAAATGCACAAATACAAAATAAGGAGAGGAATGGAGTGACCTTGATGAAAGGGGCACACAAATCTGAAATTGAAAATAATAAAGATAATTTAAAAAGAAGGGAGACAATTAAAGGGTTATTGAACTTTACCCTCCACTATATTAATTTAAAATGGTAATATGATTATTTGATAAATTAGAAATCTTAGGAAAGACAGTCGATTTCAGAAGTTTTAATCAAGTGAAATTCTTGAGAAAAAGAACAATGAGACATGTGATGATCAGTGGCTTCCGTAAGCACATGAAGTCAATTTGGGTTAGTTTTTATTTTAAATCTGTGCAGAGAAATAAAAACAGGTAATGGTTAGTTGAAAGCTTAGTTATGGAAGAAGAATAAGGATTAATTTTCGAGTTTCACGAAGAACAGAAACATTCACTTTTTCACCGCAAGAAGAAGCTATTTTAGCATAGTATTCAACAGCTTCATTAGTTTCGATGCTGCGATGCAAGCGGGAGCTTGAACTCAAAAAATATTTAAAAAATTATCTATGTATGTTCAGTAAGTTTAGTTTTAATATTGTTAAGTTAATTGGATTTATTGGAGATATGATGCGGAAAAAAGAACGGAAAAAAAGACTTCAAGTAAAAGTTTTCATTCTTTAACTATTGGTTACAGTTCACAAGACGGAGAAAACGAAGACAGAAAACTCAATCTAAAATACAGTATTAAAATACTCAAGTTCGAATTCGTAAATTTTGTTAAATACTCTCCAAAAGAAGATGCTAATAGCTTAAACAGTTTCGCCCCACATTTTGGATATGTGTAGATCTTCCACTCAGAAGGGCTCTCCACAATCCTAAGATAAATAATTCTGTTACGTAGATTAATAGGAATTAATAGGAACAAAAATAAAAAAAATATAATAGAAGAGTCTAATAAGTTAGAGAGAGGTTTTTAAGATTCCAGATGTGATATTTATGAAAACATTGCTAAACCACAAGACAGTCTGAATATGAAATACATAAGGCATCTGTGTAGCAAGGGTTTTGAAAAATTTTAAGAGGTAAATATATTGGACGGAATTAAGCGAATCAAGTTAGAGAACTCCCACACCGTAAGTTATAAGTTGGATGACAGTTGTACCAACATTTTAATATTGGAAAAATAATTAAATTAAACGACTCTTTTGAAAAAAGTGGGTATCTTATATTTTTTTCTTTGAGATAATTCATATAAGGATTCCAACAAATCCCAATATTAGTCATAAGTATTTAATTTGGTTCATAATTTTTATTTTGTTATTGATTTTTAAGTTTGGATTTCTGTTGTAGACCATTTTATGACGTGCATCACGGCTATGGAATTTAGAATACCTGAAGATTTTCTATGGATATTTAAAGCCTTAATTTTTTGGATATTTAAAACCTTAATTTTTCTATGGATATTTAAAGCCTTAATTCATTTCCCCCCCCAATTTATTGTAGATTAAATCAATAGGTTTATTAATTATGCTTTATAATTATTTGCGGGTTAAGTTATCAGACTAGATTTTATCTGCAACTTTGTGGACAACATTAAAAAATTAGATGAATGAAATGGGCATTAAAGTTATAGTAATATTTTTTTTTCATTTAATACATTTTTAATAAATTTTTGAAAGTATAAAGGGAAAATAAGTGAATGAAGAAGTATCTACCAATTAATATTTTAAACGTATTTTTATTATCAACTGATTAACAAAGTGTGATAAAAGAATTTATGATTTTTAATTTTGTTAATAAGATTATTTAGTCTCGTCAATACAATTATTATAATCTGAAAATACGAATCGATTGAAATGAATTATATCTCGAATGGGAATTCAGGACTGAAGTCTATTATAGAAAACTCCTTCAATAATTTTGTTTCAAAATAGGTAAAAAAAAAAAAAAAAGATAAATGAGTACGAGAAAATGGGCGAATGATCCTTACATAGCTTTAATAAGAAATTTATTTTAGCATCTTTAAGGCTAGTAGATATATGGGATGATTTGATATAGTTAAATTATTGTATTCATTCATCCCATTTCTTACTATCCTAAATGAATATTTAGTATAAATAAGTTTCCAAATAAGATAGTAAATATGGTCGAAGTCTGGGGCTTTGCCACTCCTGATGATGCTGAAAAATGAATCGATCTCATCAGTGATTAAATATTCGTAGGAGACACAATCCTTGAAAGGGAGATTAAAAATGCCTAAAGATAAGGGGAAGAGAGATTCAAAAATAGTCTTAATTTTTTGATTAAATTGGATATTTTTCATATTTTCCACAAGAGAAACTCTTAAACTATACCTAAGATTTATAACAAATCCTATCATGAAAGGCACACCAATATAATAATTATTATTAGTACAATATTAATAACAGGCCTTTTTTGGTTGTTAATAATTAATTTTAAGAAGGATAATTAATTTTTAATTTCAGCCACCCTAATCACATAAACCGGGAAGCTGTCGTTATTTATATATTTGTTAAGGTGTATTTTTGTTGCATGAATTTTATACCTATTAATTTCAAGTATTTCCTTATTTAAAAGTGGGAACCGTAAAGATTCGTAGCTAACGAAATGATTTGCACGTCGATGATCCTACACGTTGAATTAGTAATTCTCTCTTGGAAATGTATGAATACAGAATCCAAAATCAGGAGACTATTCTATATATATATATATATATATATGTACATATAATTGACTTATCTCTTTAATGTTATTCGAATATCAGTTACACTAATTTCTATCTAAATTGAAAATGCATAATTTTAAAGGTATTTAATATTCTTAGATAAGAAAATAGCATATGTATGCTATATTTAATATTTGTTCATATGATGATTTAAAACGAAATCGGAAATGAAAAGACATTATGGCTTTGCAAAAAATAATTTTTTGAAGAACTTCTTTAGATTGAAAAAGTCATATTTTAGTATATGTCATGTTAACAAGGAGACGCTAACAAGCACTCGAATCAAAAAATAAATTTAACAAATTTCTGTTTTTTCTTCCGCTGTTCCTATTAGGGTTTGCAACATTATTTTGGAAATGATAAATCATTCATGAAACAGGAGCCCAAATATTCATGCTTATCCAAATAAAAATAAAAATCATCCAGGCACTTTGGGTAAATTATGCAAAGCTGAAGATGCTATAAATAAAAGCACTATAAATTCCACATAATAATATCATGCACAGCTGTAAGGCGTGAGATAACATGAGCTTGTTAAGAATATATGTTATGATATATTTACATATTCAATACCCTTGCAGGGGAAAAATGCATAAATTTGGTTCTTTTTTTTTTTTGAATACTTATGACAAAGATTTAATAATGAAAACGAATTTAAAACTGCAAAAAATAACGATTTATTGGCTTTAATATTTTAAGTTATTTCTTGTAAAAACATTGAAACCATTTTATAAAAAGGTACTTGTAACATTATATAAAATTAATTGTTATAAATTATATTTAAAGCTATCTCTATTTTAATCTTTTAAGAATGAAAGTTAGAATTATTAATAAAACCAGCTTATTATTACCCGTTTTTCATTTTTTCAATATTATTAGATTTTTAAAAATTTATATTGAAAGACAATTTAAATTAAAACTTAATATCTTGTTGAGAACGTTGTTCACTTTTTTGAGGTTATTAAATATTTCCATTATTAAATTTTTGTTCTATATTTAAGGATTTTGTGGAGTAGAAAGTTAAATAAAGACTTTCAACCAAGTATTTTTAAAATCAAATAACTTTTAATTTTTCCGTTTCATCCATTACAGAACTTTTTGTAGAAGCAAGAGATTGATATGTTCATCAGTCTTTAATTTGATTCTAAAATTAAAATTTATTTAATACAGATATCTTTCAACGTCGAGGTATTTGATTTCCTTCTCAAGAAGTTTAATTATTTTAAGTTAAACGCAATCGTGTGTGTGCGTGTGTGTGTGTGTTTTTTTTTTTTTTTTACTTAGGAACAATATCTAGCATTTGTATTTTCACTGCTATTTTCTTTAGCTGAAGATTTATTGGAAGCATTTTAGTAATAAATTATAACTTCTATTATTTGCATTTTTTTTGTAATCCCTGATAAATTAAGTTATTCTCTTGTCTTTTCTAATTTTTTTTTATTTACTTATAAAATATAATTACATTTAGAAATTTTCAACGTTTAATAACAAATTTAATGTTCAAATTATGTAATAAATGTTGAGTTTTGTATTCTTTTTAAATCTCAAACGCGAAATTTTTCGATTTAATCAGAGTAACCAAACCTTAAAATACTTAATAGAAAAAAATTGTATAAATATTTAGGAGCATATTTATATTAAGTTTAATTGCTTTATAATAAAATTCAAAGTTTACTTAAATTTACAAATTTTATAGATTTTTATTTAATTTCTTTTATAAAACTTCCAATAGAATTAATTGTCAGACATTAGTATATGTTTAAATACCCATATTAATTATATACGTTGAAGATATTTTAAATAGTTCAAGCACGTTCATTGTGAACAAATATTTTCGACTGAATTTGTTTTAGTTTTATTTTTTAAAATATATATATATATATATATATATATATATATATATACACATTTTGTAATTCTGTATAATTGCGAAAAAATTTAATTAGGATTGCTAAAAGATTTTCGTAAAACTCAAGTCATATACTCTGTGAACGTTTTTTTTTTTTTTTTTTTTTTTTTTTTTTTTTGAGTTAAATTTCTAAAGCATATTTAATTCATCGAAAATAATTTTTAAAATCGCTTCAAATAAAAGTTGTAACACTTAGAAGATAAATGTGTGTTTTTTTTATTATTTATGTTGAATTGTATTGAGTCATTTAAATATTTTATTCTCATAAGAATTTCAAATTTTATACATACTATAACAATGTAACTACAACTCACCACTTCAATTTTATATCCTTTGAAACACTACTTCAATTTTATATCCTTTGAAACCTTTATTCCTTATTTCGATCCAATTTGTACCTATAACGAAGTATAAATATATTAAGATATTGTTTTGGGTTTTTTAAAATAAACAATTTAAGTTGGTTAACTACTCTAAAAATACATGCATTTTAAAGAAGAATGTTTTCTCTCCCAAATTCGTTCAAAAAAAATTTCATTATGGACACGTTTTTTGTAATGCTCTACAGATTTGGAAATTAAAAACAATTTTAGTTTTGAATTCCAATATTTTTGGCATATTATTTGAATAGAAAGAAATGTGACTAAATTATTGAAGAATATGCAAATTCAGATTTAAATGTAACTTTTATATTAAATTTTTAAAATTAGAGTTTAAAAATTAATAAATGTAATTATATCAGATTTACATATAGTTTTAATCATCTCAAATATGCCACAGTTTTCTTTTATGTAGATCATAAATACAAACAAATGCTTTAAATGACGTAATTTTTATGATTTTATATGGTTCTTGAAACAAGAAACTATTTTACAAAAATATCACAAATATTTAGAACAAAAAATGTTTAAGAAATCTGACTTTCTGTTTAGTGCAAAATTAATTATTACAATGAAACGTACTAATTATATTAATAATATAATCTTAAAACTCTCAATTGCTTGAAAATTTTGTATAATAATGTCTGGTAGTAAAAAATATTTGCGTACTTATAAATTTATAGTTTCCTTGAAATAATATAATATTGTTGAATGGAGACGAAAAAGATCGAGATAAAGAAAAAAATTTATAAAGTATGTGCGAGTTCCAAGTAACTAGTTATTCGAGTATAATTAACTTGCTTATTATGGCATAAATATTTTCATACATTTTCAGTAGAATCCACATAAAAGAGCAATGCTATATATATATATATATATATATATATATCAGTTTACGGCGACATCATATAAGGTTCAATTATAACTTTCTGTCAATTAAAAATATTTCATAAACTTTCACAATAATGTGTAAAAAAGTTTTAATTTTTTTACTGTGTGAGTATGATGCATATATATCTGCACAGAGACACCCAATTTCAAATCGATAAGAAATGCTTTATAAGCACAGTCGGAAATGCATCGTTAGTTATTTTTGGAGGATTACTGCAATATTTATACGAAAACTATTACGAATTCAAAATTACAAAGCTGATTTAAAAACTCAAATATTCTTTTTTTTATATGTTTATGCAAAGTCATTATGTCATAGTTTAAAATAAAAAAAATTTGGAATTGAAACGATAATGGTATTATACAGAATTTTCAGATATTTGACAAATTACTAATTATTTCGGTATTTAGATCTTAGGTTGATCATGTAAAACAAAACAAAAAGGAGAAAAATGATTTTTGACATCTCCCTTTGCATAACTTTGAAACTACTTAAAAAATCGCATAAAATGAATTTTAGGTGTACTAATATGAACTATTCATTATACAGAAATAAACTAATAACACGTGAAAAATATTCAAATTAAAGATCCAGAAATTTATATATTTAGGATATTATTTTCACCCATATGTTCTTCAATGATAGGTGTAGTAAATTTCTGTCACACAAGTATTATATAATGAAATGTGTACTTCGTTGTGCTAGTTCGTTGCTAAATCATTTTAAGGGGGTCACTTCACGCAAATCGGTCAAAAAATCGATTTTTCAATTTTTTTTGAAAAAGTAACTACAAATCTTTCTGCGTCAAATGCAATCTAAATTTTTGTTCTAGGTAAACTAGAAGTATTTTAAATATTTTTTTAAAAAGTTGTTTACATGTGTCAAGATCCAAAACAGCTGATTGCCACGCCCACTTTTAAACCAAAACATATTATACATGCTTCTTTCCAGCCTTATCAAATTATTTTAAATTCACGAAAACAATTTTCGTCGATCAGCAACTTGTTGAGGAAAGAATTGAAGTGAATAGTAATAGAAGTTTGTTTACATTTCAACGTTTGTTATCGAATGCAACGTGCTGTTTTAGACTCGCCTAATGTAGACAATATGTTCTTTTTGAAAACTTTTTTCATTTATATTTTTCATTATGTCTCGGTTTAATGCTCAAACATTTAGGAAATAGAAGTTTGAGAGAGATGTTTTTTTTATTAAATAAAACTTCTTTTGAAGTTATATAAGCTTAAAAATAAAATATGGTAAGTATGCTGGTATGGTAAGTATCAACTTTATGTAAGTATGCTGGAGAGTATGAAGCTTTTTTTAAATTCTTCTGATAAATTTAAGGAAATAATTGACATTTCTCTGTTTTCTTATTGTTTAAAAGTATGTGTGTTATGCATAAAATGTAAAAAACATGATATTCATATTAATCTTGGTCGTCAAATCCAAGGTTTGGCTACAGAACTATTTATATGTTGTAACAGTTATGGTTTCGAACAACCAGTCCTTAATATTAGAGTCACTCAGAGTTTAACTAAAAAAGGATATACTAATGTACATGAAGTTAATACGAGACTTTCCTATGCTATGAGATCAATTGACAAAGGGTATGCTGCTGCGAAATGGTTTTGCGGAGTGATGAATTTACGTCCCATTACTAAGCACTTTTATGAGTTATCCCACACATTAAATGATGCGACAGAGGAAGTCGCAAAAGCTTCTATGGCAATAGCTTCTAACAAAATACTTAAAAATGATGGAAGTCCAAATGTACCTGGGGCTATTGATGGCACCTGGCAAAAGGAGGGCTTGTTTCACTAAATGGTGTCGTGACAACAGTTAGTGTCGTAACTGGAAAGATTGTTGATGCCGAAGTAGTTTCCAGATATTCGTGCAATTTGAGGAATGAAAATGCACACAGAGAGAAGTATTTCGCAAATTACTTTGGAAATAGTGGAGAACTGGAAGTTGAAGGGGCACTCTGGATCTTCAATCACTCAGAGTCATTGCACAAGCTGCGATATACTCAGTATTTCTGTCTTTGCCCCACTGGTGACGAAAAGTGGTGTGCAAATAATAGGTCCATAATTAAAGGAAAACAATACAAACACAAACATAACATACCTGATGTTATTATAAATTGTATTAAACAATAGTTAGAGATTTTTCAAGTCCTGAACTACTTTTTAGATGCCTACGTGGCAAAATTCAAAATTTAAATAGCATCATCTGGTACATAATCCCAATAAATGTATATGGAATTAGGAACTTTAAAAACTGGAAAGTATGAAACAATATCTCTATTTAATCAAGGATTCATTACAATATTAAAAGTTTTAAGTTTATTAAATGTTCAACCTGGATTTTATACATGTCGAGCATTACAAGAAGCAGATCATGTTCACATAAAGAAAGCAAAAAAGGCAGTTTTACAAAGAACCAATAAAGCTAGAATTAAAAACAGACTATTAAAATGTAGACAAGAAGATGATCTAGCAGATGATCTAAGCAATTCAAGCTTTGGTATTGATATCTATTAGTGAATGGTAAGTTTGTACTTTAAATTGCATTATCTCAAAACTGTAAATTTTAACACAAAAGGAACATTTTTAAAAACCCTACTCATCTTATAGCTTCTAAATTTGGTGCATGTATTACTAGTACATAAAGAAATATTTAAATGAGAGCTTTTGTCAAAAAAAGTTTTCAAAAAAATTTTAGAGGTTGAAATGTACACAAATTTTCTTTGTTTTTTAACTTTTCACATGTAAAAACACATAATAATTTTTTAAGAAAAACTAATCAAAATTTCAAAAAAAGCTCTCATTAAAATAATAACAACTATTCAATAAATGAACACAAAAAAATTGGTAACTCTACAACCAGTCAATTTTTTAAAAATGTTCCTTAAAATTGGTCATTTTTAACATTACAGAGATAGGGAAAAGGCTGCGTGAAGTGACCCCTTAAGCATTTGTTCGCGATTTAAGAGCATTGGGAGCTACTGTAGATATAGGGAATATTAATGCATTTTAATTTTGATCCACTTCCTACTTGCATTTGTTACAGTAACGTTTGTTGAATATTGAATTTATGATTAATTATACGTTTATTTTTCTATTTCTTAAAAAAATTCTTATGAATGAAGCTCTGTTTATCATCTATGGTATCTTAAAGATACCACAAATGCTGAACAAAACCAAAAATATATAAATTTTTACTTATATAAAACTTAACAAATAATTTTTATATCACTTTTTTAAATCATCTTTTGGAAGTTTCGTTTACTTTCGAGGTAGTAAATGTTTCGTTTGATTTCGAGGTAGTAAATGTTTGTTTGATTTCGAGGTAGTAAATGTTTCGTTTAATTTCGAGGTAGTAAACATCACGGGTTCAATTTTAGTGATTATTATAGAAATGTTCAGTTTTCTTAAATACAAACTTTTTTTATTTTAATATCTACAAAACTTTTTTTATTTTAATATCTACAAAACTTTTTTTATTTTAATATCTACAAAACTTTTGTTGTATTGTTGGCACTGTGAAATGGGTTTCTTTCCTACAATAACTTAATATTTGTTTAAAATGTTTATGAAACAATTTCTTTAAAACTTAAAAGGATATGTATGGTGCAATACTTTATAGAATTATAATACTTTATAGAATTATAATTATTGAAATACTTTATAGAACTTTATAGAACTTTGAAAATAAACCAATATTTTTTGCATATTAACTTAGTTATAAATTTAACAAATCATTTAATATAAATGTGAACACTAGGTCAAGGAATTTCGCTTTTATAAACTGAAGTATTTATTCGAATGTTTTTAATAGCATAAACATCAGAAGTACATTATAAATGCATGAAACCATTGGTATTATATATATATATATATATAAGAGCAGTATGAAGAGGAGAGAAGTATAAGTGTTTTGCTATTTATATGAGGAAAAAATCAATTAAACGTCAGAGTCCAGAAGATCTGAATGGAGGGACTTCCAGGGAAGATAAGTATAGACTTAAAGTCTGGTAGGGATCATCCCTACAGGTCTGTTCCGTGGAAAGAGAACATTGTCAGCGAATTTGTTAGAACGCGTGATTGAATTAATTAAAAAAATAAGGAATTATATCAGGAAATATGAATGAACATTATCGTTAAAGGAGAGAATGGGTAAATTTAGTAAGTTAAATTATTTAAGTGAGAAATTAATGGGAATTAAGGTAAATCATTAAATATATATATATGAGTAGGTGGGTCTGCCTATGTTACTAATTATTCTAATTAAAAAATCAAATCTTGAACACTTAACACATTTAATTAAGAGGTTTCACATTAATATTTACACACATTTGACAATATATTTCACGTTAACATTTAAATATATTTATACAAAAGTAAACTTCTCCAGCATCTTCATCTTCTACAAAATCACAGATCGTTTTTATTGTTCTCATGACTCCCGTTGTCTCATTTTCGAGAGCGTGTCTCATTCTCTAGGAGAGGCAGCTTCCTCTACAGTCGGAGTTCTTTTACCAAATTCAGAGTATCCCCCATATATATATAACATTGATGAAACTTATCCACTTAATTCAGTCACTTTCCCAATGCCACTTTTATTCAATATTTATGATAAAAGATATGTCTTAAAATAGAAAAGTACGCAAGTTTACATTTTTATAAAAATATACGGTAAATATTCAGGTTTTGGAAGCAAATTATTGCACCATGTATTCCGTAATGCACTGGGAAAAAAAATCTCATGCAGTACATATTGTTTATTTTATCAATTTCAACATGATACCTATAGGTATCAATTTAACGGTCTAAAACTCAGAATTATTCCTTACAATATTTTAACAAAATAAAAGACGAATAAAAGAATTTTATATTTGTGTTAGAATTTTATATTAGTGTCTATCTAAAAAATAAAAGAATTATATATTAGTGTCTATGTAAAAAATAAATGCATGTATCTTGTAGTAAATTGTATATTTCTTTGTGCTGTAAAATAGGAACATTAACTGTTGAAAGTATTCATATTCGAAGTCCTTTGCACATTGATTTATGAAACTTTCTTTATCATTTTTGAAATTTCTATTTTACAATTTTCACAGTTAATAAATTATATAATAAAATTTGCATTTAATTATATAATTAACTTTTATTTTCGTTTAGTTACTCTTCTCTCTTTACTCCTCTCTTGTTTTCTTTTATTTTTATTATCTTATGAAAACGAATTTTTTGTTAAATAATTTGTTTTATGAAAGAGATAGGGAGTTTTACAAAAATGTCACTTGAAATTTATGTTACATCTGATTTCGCATTTGTTTAAAAAAAAATAGAAAATATGCATACGTACTGTAGTAATTTGTTTTGTTCATCCATTTTATTTCTACAATATTTCTTCTAAGAGCTTATTTCAGCCTATACACGTAAATACTTCCCCATATCTGGCCTTTCTCTATAAAAGTCTCTCTCAATAAAATACTTTTCATTTTAAAAATGAGATGCAGCTTGTGTTTCACTGTTCAAATAGAATATTGTCAGTATTTCTATGTATTTTGGGAGGCAAGAAAGCTAGATCTTTTATAAGATTTCTCTATAGTGCAAGCCACAACAATATTATTAAATAGAGTACATATAAAATGAAAGCGAATTTGAAATTGGAACATTCTTTCGAACTGAAAATAAAAAAGCTCGTAACCTTAAATGCGTTTCTGCATTTGATCAGAAACAAATTTTATTTTTATGTGGACGACATCTTATGCCAATGAATCATAGTTACATATGAAGCAAATATTGAAAGTGGACCTCACACAAGAGCGTAGAGCAGCGACGTTTCATGCAGATCCAAACGTGAGGAAAAGAGTAGAGAACGCGCGGTAAAGACTGCGGCAGTTTTTATACGTCTGAGTCTCGGGAAGGATAGCCTGCTTTGTGGTTTCTCATAATTAAAAGGCGACAGACACCGCTACAACGTGAGGCATTGATGGATGATTAATTTGAGTGGAATGCTAAAATAGATTAATGGGATAAAGTAAAAGAAAGTTAAAATGAAGAATTTTAAATGTTGCATTTTTATTCTTTGAAAGATTACAGATTCAGTGTAGATTTCTCTAGCATAAAATTAATTTTAGTTGGTGCCTTAAGGTTACTGTTAATATGAAATTTTATACCTATTTACGGATATTTTGAATTTTTAATAACAATTCAATTGTACCGAAATTATTAAAAGCATTTTATAAGAGTTATTTGTAACAACAAAAGTAACGCAGCTTTTATAAAAATCCTAACACCAAAAGAAAAATGGAATAAAATTGAAAGTGTCAGAGATTTTACGTCATCTCTCAACTTAAATCCGTAATAAAATAACGCTCGAAAATAAATATAATATTATATATGAAATTTTAAAATGATTTCAATTTTCCTATTCAATTTCATTAAGTTTAAATCTTCACATAATTATTTTTGTAATTCGTACGTTATAGTTGTTCATACTATGCCATTATACAATGTAACTTTATCGATTTTGGTTGTTTTCCATAATATTTAAACTACACCAATACAGTCGGAGTACTTTTTTTTTTAAAAAAAAAAAGAAAACATTCTTTAAAGAAAAATTTATACTCATTTTAACTTTTGTTTCTAGTAAATAAGCTACGTTAATCTCAGGTTCACAATAAATTATTTAAATTTCAGAAAATTAATCAATTTATAGAGAATTTTGAAGAAATTTTAGAAAAACTTCAAAAGTACTACATTAAAATCTATTGATCAAATTTGTGTAAATTTAGTATCAAAATATTTCTTATGCATGTGTATACAGGATGAATTAAAATCGTTTGCTACTTAAATAAAAAAAAAAATTACAGCTAATCTAAGAGCCATTTTAAGAAATGTGCTATATTTTACAACATTGCTATACAAATAATAGACCATAATTTAAGAAGTAATACATAAAAAAAATGAAGTCAATTCTTACTTAAGTAAACAAAGAAATTTTTTATTTTAGTTACTTTCTTATTAAATAAATACAATTAATATAAATATGTATATACATATGACAGAATCACAATATTAAGTGGGAAAAGAAATTTTTTTGCGGCGATCTACACGCTTAGTCACTGACGGTATTTATTCCTACATTTATATCCTGCTAAATATCTTACATAAGACAAATTTCTTTCTCCCATATAAGACAAAAGTTAATTATTTGAAAATCAAATAAAAAAAATTTATGCTTCGACGAGATTCGATCCGAAGGCGTGAATATTCTACACCGACACTCTACCCAATTTGCCATTGCAAGACAAATGACATAGTAGAAGCATTGGCTTGTTTTTTAATTCATCCGGTAAATTAAATGGTTGGAATGCAGTTTAGTCCAACAGCCCTTGGCGACAGGAATTATTTGATGGTATTTTGCCAAATGTGGCTACCCTGTTCCGCTTCGCGGTCGTAACAGTCAGCCAAAAAAAAATCTCCAAGTTTGGCAATTTTTGAAATTGCGCCAAGTGGTTGGACTAAACTGTATTTTCCCCAATTAAATTTAATTAAATGGATTAATATTTGAAAAATAATTGAATTAACATCAAGTGTCATCCACTACAAGTTTAAAAAATATATTTGAACTTGAGTGGATGAATAAAAAGTATTTTATTAACGATTGAAAATTTGAACAAGATATATATAGAGAGAGTGTGAGCTAATAGTAGGTATTTAAAAAAATTATTAATATGAACATTATTTTAGTTCATACTCTATAAAGCGGTATGAAACAAAATAGTACTAAGGTTTAAAGAAATTTAATGGTAATATTTTGAGTTATCCTTTTCGGAGTTTTCAAAATATGCAGGAAAAAAAAAAACTGATTTTGAGAAATATGCATTTTAAATGCAATTAATCATATATTTTCTATATATACAAAATTATTTCCTTAAAATTTACAAGTTTAATAGATTGCACCATCTTTGCTTGTTAATTTTAAATCATTTTTTTTTCTTTTTAGCTAACCTATTTTTTTCTGGCATTCCTAACCATTGACAAAGAATGTCGTTTTGGCTCTATTACTGGAACATCATCAAGTTCCACAAAATCTCTCAATGTAATTACTCTATTAAGCACACCGAAACGTTTCAATATATCTTATAATCCCTGAAATCTATTATTAAACTGAATAATTGCTATATATCCTCCTAATCGCAGTGTTGGCAAAGCAACACAAATGTCTTTTGAAATGAGCTTTCACAGAATTTCATTGAAACATCGGTTTGCATTTTCAATTTTTCCTGCTAAGCATTTCTCTAAAACGTTTTTGTTACATAACTTCTTGTATACTGGTTTGATAATGTTAATCAGATTTCGTGAAAGTCCTTTAGACTTATCCTTGTAGTTTTGCTTTTCATTTGATATGGCTCTTTGAAACTTGCACCAGCTCTCCGGTCCAACAGGGCATTGGTTGTTTTGAATTTGAGCAACAGTGAAAAAATGCTGCTCAATTACTGCGAGTTGAATACCTTTTAAGCCACTCTCATTGTCACGGATAGTAATACCATAATAATTTTGTAACTTATCGATGAAGGCATCCGTCAATTTTCCTCGCCCTCCAAAGCCTTTCCGTTTTGAATTTAATTTCCTTAATCTTGATCCAACATATTTCTGTAACGATATTCTGACCATAAATATCTTTCACAGCATCATACCCATTTGAGTTTCAGTCGCAAAAAAGTTTCCGTAATACAATTTAATCATTTCAAGAGATAGCTCAAAAGCACGATACATACCATGAGGTTACAAAGCATTAGATGATCCTGTATATTTTGTACAGTTATAAATGGTGATTAAATCTCCGTTTTTTTTAATCGCAAAGTCTACATACTTTAGACATGAATTCAATGTCTAATACCTTCCCTATATCTATTGAGATAACAGAGGTACATCCATTCAATGATGAATATCCTCTCCGTTGCCAAGTGTCAATAACCGACACATCACATTGAGATAATTCAGAATCATTTCCATTATTTCTAAATTCCAATGCAGCTTCATTCAGTGTATTGTATGCTGCGTAGGTAGCAGTAACATATTTTTTCTCAAGGAAAAACCAAACGCTTTCTTTGACGGAACATTTACATTGACAGCAGAACAAAGTTTTTAGCCTTAGAATATCTTTTACCAAAACTTCCAAAAAATACCAAGAACAAATGCAAGATTAATATTGTACAATTTGTTTACTTTTTTCAGAAGGGCAGAAAGAAAAGGAAAATCACAGTTTTCCCATTTAAAGTCATGTTCATGGCTAATCCAAATAGACTCTTGCATCACATTAACTCCTCTTTTAAAAGACACAGGACAACATAAAAAAGAAATTACATTACTTAAAATTCATAAGTTAAAAAAAAAACATTTTTTTCTTCATAGTTTTTGGAATATCTGTCAGTTTCAAAGAATTCATTTATTTTATTCCGCTCACAGTTGAAATATCTAAATCGGTACTGTTTTTTTTTTTTTTTTTTTTTCGTTCTCTGGAACTGAAACATTATTAGAGTACATATTTCCTTTGAGAATAAGAGTAGAATTTTAAGTAGAATAACTTCTATTTCTATTATTTCCCATAGCTGTAAAAATAATAATAATAGAAAATAAAATCAGTATCTTTTCATATAAAAGTTAATAAATTTTCTTTAGTAACTAAACTAGCACAGTTGTTATCAAATCAAGCTGAATGTAAATAAAACAAGTATTGGCAGATTTCATTAAATTCCTCATTGCTAGACACTTCCAAAATTTGAAATTATATTTAAAATATCAAATCAAATGTTTGTTAAAATTATATTAAAAAGAAATGTCGTATTTCCATTCTGTTTGACAACTTAAAGGGGTATTTAAGTACTGAACTCCTGTCATTTAAATACCCCCATCCGGTATTCGAGATTTACTAATTCTGAAGTATATTGGCTTTTCAGTGACGTAGAAACAAGATAAGAACAGTTTTATAAATCTAAATAAATGCTTTATTCAATAAAATAAATAAAAAATAATGTGATTTTTTGTGTGTGAAAATTGACCATTTCCACGTATTTGTGAACCCTAAAAAAGAAACATTAAAACTTAGAATGTTATTTTAATAGTAAACGTTTTTTCCAGAAGTTTCTAAATGATAA
This sequence comes from Nephila pilipes, assembly GCA_019974015.1. Classification (NCBI taxonomy): domain Eukaryota; kingdom Metazoa; phylum Arthropoda; class Arachnida; order Araneae; family Nephilidae; genus Nephila; species Nephila pilipes. The sequence continues at coordinate 2,208,192 of BMAW01098640.1, read as the reverse complement.
AAATACTGTTAGAATTGCATTTAATTGCACATTTATAAATATTTATATTTTTTTCAAGATTTTATAGTACGTATTTATAAAAAATTTCTATAATATTCAGTTCAAGACTCACTCTTTTAGATTTCTTTACGATCACATTTAATTTTGAAGAATATTAAGATCTGAGAAAACTTTAAGAGCAAACCTGAACTATTTCTAAATCTTATGCTGAAAAAAATAATTATATATTTACGCTCTTTTTCTAGATAGTTTTTCTATAAATACTCTTATAAATGTATACGAACAGACAAAACTATCGAAAAAAGTATCTAAGAAATTTTTGAAATTTTATCGATTGCTTGAAATTTTGAGGGACCATTAAACCGATATGTTCGTTTATCGTTGTGCTGCACCACAAAGCTGTTTCCCTGAATAAAATATGACAAAGATTTTATTGGTAAAAAATTTTTTGGTGGTGCTCTCTCAAAAGTCAAATATAATTTGTCTTTGAGAAATCAATAATCCTTTTTTTTTTTTTAATTTTTTTTTTTTTTTTCTGTACATTTTTAATTTTTTTTTTTTTTTTTTTTTTTTTGTTTTTTTTGTTAAGATTGTAAAAAATTGTTTTACTTCTTCAAAACATATTTAAAATAAGGATTTACAAATTTAAATAATATTTACTCTGGTATTAAATTTCTTATCTTTCATTTTTTTCAAAACCAGAACATTTTCATTTAACTTAATGAATTACAGATTTAAATAATATTTTCTAAATTTCTTAGTTTATTTCTTCACTTAAAAATTTTAAAAATGTATCTATACACTTAAGAAAGTCTTAAAAATATAAACAAGCTGTATAAAATTTCATGCATATTTTTGGCATTGATTCAATTTTATCATTCTGAAAGGTACTTCGCCATTATACCAATAAGTATTGTTTCTAAGTCCAACTTTAATCAATAATTAATCAATCAATATTAACTATATATGACGTGTTCCTAATTACACGATTGAAAATGTCATATAAAATATTAGAATTTTAAAAATAGGATTTATATTTCAAAAATTAAATGTACATTATTTTTAGTTTCAGCAATTGTGTGTGATAAATTTATTTATTGTTTTAATTCTCTCTCTCTCTCTCATTAAGAAACACTTTCTTTTCAAAAAAATATTCATATTTAAATTCTAATATTATTATTGATGTATTTGAGTATTTAATCGCTCATATTAAAAAATTCTAAAAAGATGAGACAAAATTGCTAGACTTTTTAAAAGATTTGATTTAAAAACAATGAATTTTTACCTGCACCTATTTAAAGGCGAATCTTAATGGTTAAAATTTTACTAATTTAAATTTCACGGAAATCAATTGTTATCGCTCATTACAGAAATGCTATAAACCCGTAATCCATCTACTGTAGTGGAAATGTTCACGCTCCTTATTCCTGGAATCCTTGGAAATAGAATCATTAGTAAAGAATTTTTCTTTTAAACTTTTTCGAGAGACTTTTCTGAGTAAACTGTATATTTGCTAAAACGTAATACGGATTTTTCGGGGTTTCTTTCCTGGTGATTATGGTATGCTTTGGGGAAATATTCTTCTCTAGAAGAGAACGTTAACACGAAATTCAGAAAAAGAAGTGTGGAATGAAAAATAACCCAACATCACTTGAAACAGCTAATTACATTCTCTGTAACTGCTACCATTTATGCTAATTAACTGACGGGAGGAGTTTATACAAAGCTTGGGAGAAATACAGAACGGTTAATAAAGTGTAATTCTGCAGCATACTCGTTTAAGGAAACTATGTTTAATTGCAGAACAAAACTTTGTTGCTAGCTTATTAAGAAGGTGAGACCTAATTTCGTACTTAGGTCGAGGGTGTCAACAAACTTGTCTGAAATAACTCAAATGATAGAAGCTCTACTTTTAAACAATATATCATTTTTCTCTGTATTAAAATTCATGAAATGAAATTATTAAAATATAACGAGGAATTGTTTATTTACGATGAAATGAAATATGGTGATATTCAAAATAGCATTATTTTAATAAAATGCAGAAGGTTATAAATGGTATATAATTAATCAATTGTATTGAAATGTATACATGTTTATCTGCTTGTTTCACCTATTTATAAATTATATGATTCTGAATATTTAGTTACTAGAACTTTCTACTTATATTACACAGTTTTCTTAATTTAATTTGTAAAACAAATTAAAAAATTATAAGAAAAGTTCATGATCCATTGTATATTTCTAAAACGTTGAAAATGAGCAGAAAGTAGCTGTTTTTGAGCTTTGTAAAAAAATTTCAAGAAGTAGATTTATTAAAATATAAGATAGAAAAATCATGAACATTGTAGTTAAATCATATAAGACAATTTGCTTAACAATTAATTTTCGTGTAATATTTACTCAGAATAACAATGGATATTACAATTGCTTTATTTATGAAATATATCTCAAATAATTTAGTATACTTTATGTTACAAAAAAAAAATAATAAATCAAGAAATCTAAAGCGAAAACAGCCTTGTTTTGATACCAAATAGTAGACAACTATTAAGAGCAGGCTTATTAACAAATATATTAAATGTTTCCAAAATGCATTCATCTGTGTTGAAATATTATTGCTATTTGAATAACATTAATAATAATAAGTCATTCATTAAGAGGTCCAAATTCATAAGCAGGTTATAATCATATATTTTTTGTAAAATGTTTATCATAAAGATATTTGTAATTATCATTGAAAAAGGATTGCGATAAATTGTTCATGTGTATACCCATACAGTCTAACTTTAATAAGTTTTCCCAATCATCTTTCATTCTTAACTAATTTCATTCCCTAAAGCCTTCCAAAATTTAATCTAAGAATAATGAAAGCCTAAAGATAGATCTTTTTGGACTTGATTAATTTGTTTAGCTACTGTATAGGAAATATTTCAAAATTATCGTAGGCTTTGTATTCCCCTTTAAATACTATCAAATTGATTGAAGAAGAAACTCTCTTTTTTATATGAAGTATGATGTTGACAAATACTAACATTCGTTTCATGCTTATACCATTTATGTTTCCTAAATGTAAATAGTTACTAAAAATTAGTATAATGAGTATTATGAATGTTAATAATTCACTTAAATGTTTTAAAATCATGTTAAAAATTCACATCAATGTTTTTAAATTATGTTCTAAATCCATCAACTGTTTTCACAGTTTATACTCTACATTACAATTAGTATGCGCAAATGCGGTTTACTTAAAGATTAATGCAACAAATCTCTAAAAGCGCTGACTGTTTTCAATTAATTCAATTTTAATTATTATTTTGTCATCTATTTTAACGTAAATTAATTAATAATTCTATATTTTAAGAGATAGATATACGATTGTGATACAAGAGATATATTGAAGTTGTACAAATGCTAATAACTAGAGTATAACTGTTTAAAGAAAGAAAGAAAACTAGTGTGATATGATTAACATTCTGAAAGAAAATTTTTGTAAGGAAAACAATGAATGTATAAAAGCATTTAATTGAAGGAGATGCATAAATATTAATATGCATTTAAGTCAAATAATCGGAATCTGAGTTAAATAACTTTAGGTATTAAAATTTATGAAGAAAAACTATTACACCTAAGGTAATAAAGCTGTTAATAGTATATTAATTTATGTCATTCGTTAAGTCATAACATAAACACCACATCAAAATAATTTAACATTAATGCATTTTGATAAAGTAGCATATTTATGAGAAATGAGAAAATGCTTAAAAATACATTGAATTATTAAGATTTACTGAATTTTACGTTAAAATTACAAAATTGTCTTAAATTTCTTAAACTTGCTAAGTTCATGATTAATTAACGAAATAAGAAAATAAGATTTCATTTTTTTTTTCTTTCTTTTTTTTTTAGTATTGGCAAGGAAAAAATACTTAACATAATATAAATGTCAATTAAGGAGGCAAATATATTTAAACTTGAAAATCTTACTTATATTTAATGTTTTTATATATTTTCTTTTAACAAAGATGTAGTTATTTTAACCAAGAAACCAAAGAACATAAAATGTCTATATTACAAAAAAAATCTTATCTAACTAATTATGTACGTGAAAAACATTTCATGCACTTCATTCATTAAATGGTGAAGTAGATTCATTAACTTTACTTGAATCATTTATTATAGGCGTGGTATATTTAAGGAAAAAATGTTCTAAAGATTATAAAGCATCCATTATTTCTTAAATAAAATATGTGATTTTATTGCAACAAATTTTATGCACATAAAATGTTTTTGCATCGTTGCATTTTAAGATTATGCTTTTATAAAACAGAAAAGTTAACTTTTAAAAAATTCTTTTAGTTGATCATCAAAATATTTCATTCGTTTTTATACATGATCAATTCGAAGATATTAATTTAAATAGAATTAAGTATTTACTTAGGTATGTGCAGGAATTGGAAAACCTTATTTTGATAGTTACTTATATATACATTTATTTCGTAAAGTAAAGAAAGCGATATATATATATATATATATATATATATATCGAGTGAGACAGAAAAATACCACTTAATACTTTGCGAAATTACAAAATCTTCCATTTGTTTTATTCGTATTTATGTACGTGAATTTTTATGTTTACAATCTGTACTTTTTGTTTTATTTTTCTTACTAGCGCAAAGAAAGAAAATAAAAATTTGACTTTCTTTTCCTGTATATCTGAGCAAACATTCTCTTGTACTGAAAAATTAAGAGTTTTTTTCTTCAATGTATTTTGCTTTAGAAAGTCAAACAGATTAAATAAAATATTTATTTCCTTTACTTCAGTAAATGATACAGGTGACTTGTTTTAGATAATTATCAATAGATAACATAATAAATTTATAAAAGCAATTGATATATTGCAGATATTTTAGCACATTTGAAAAATAGCTTAAATTTTGATAAAGCTTAGAGAGTAGTTTTTTTCTAAAATTCCCATTGTATATTGTTTAAATTGAACTTTCTGAAAAGCAAATATTTAACTTTGAATCTTAAGCTTCCACTGAATCCAATTTTATATTTCGAAATAATTGAAGAGGGTGTTTCAAAATTAAGAAGAATGAAAAGAAAATTTATGTACGTTTTATACACATACACACACAAATGATATAGTAAATTTGTCTTCTTTCTTTTTATTTAAGAATTTCCACAAAGTTCACAAGCACCGATGGTGCTAAGCTGCGATATTTGTCCACAGGTTGAAAGTTCCTTGGTTCAAAACCTAGTAAGTGTCGATGTCAAAAGTTTTGTTAAGTTATGTGTTTACTCTGCTTTTTTTTATAATTCCTAAAACCTTCCAGGACAATATTTTCGTTTCCAGAGCAGTGTTCTTAAATATTCCACTGTTATATGTAAATGCATGCATTTTCACTCTGATGGAGTTCTCAGCCAAGTATAACCGCTCTCAGATTGTTAATAAACCACGTTATTCGGATGTGTATAGTGTCTTGGATTCAATATGCTTCAATATCTAAGCAATAATATTTTTTACTTCAAGCCATTTAAAATTAAAAATATTTAGACTTCTAAATTTATAATTATGGTAATTTTCTCTTTCAAATTCGATGATAAAAATTAATTCGATTATTTTCTTTCTAAAGTCAAAGAAATTTATCGAAACTTTAAAAAAAATTCATGTAACTGAGTGTCCTTTTTTTTGCAGGGTCTTCAGTAGACCAGGCAAAGTTATTGTATGAGTCATGTAGAGGTGGATAATTGTGATGATAAAAAAAGTTATCCTCTTTCTTTTTTATTAAAATTTTCTTAGAACTAGCTTTTTAAAATTAAAAATGCTGATATTTCTGCTTTTAACAATCGCAGTTTTTTTTATAATCATGCATGCTATTTTTTTAGAAATATCCCAAATTACATTATGAAACCATTCAATTGACAAAATACCAGAAATGGCCTGATTCTTTTCGGTGTAAAAACCTTTGCTAACCTTTAATCGCTCTAATTTTGCTCTGTTCTGACACTTGCTGACTGATCCACTAAACTTCTCGCATTGTATTTTTGTTATGGTGGTCAATATAAAGTAATAAATTACTTCATTATATTACTAGACATTAAGATTAACTAAAACTAACAACTGCTTTCTTCATCAAGCATCAAAAAGTTTAAATTATTTGATGAAAGCTTTATTTGCCTCATTTTAAAGGTATGTTATATTTCGGAAGGGAAAAAAAAAAGAAAATATAAAAAAATTTCAAAGGAAAGGAAAAAAAAAGAGAAAATAAGGACAGCAATAAAAAATGTTTGGAAAGTAAGAAAATGTTTGTCAAATTGTTATTCGTAATTAAGTAACTTACTTAATTCTTCCCCTTTTTTTTATTTCAATATTTAGAAAATTCATGTATAGAAATTTTTCAATTTATATTTTTTACTAGAATGCAATTTCATTTTAAAATTATTTTATTCATTTCCATATAATTTTATCGAAAGTGATTTCTACGAATTGTATCTTAATTAAAAATAGACGACTCTTTACTAGGAACAAATGTTTGCACAAATTTCAATCAATACGTACTTAAAGTAAATTCAATTCGTACTTAATGAGTTTGAATATGTTTGAAAGTAATAACAACTTTGAAACTCAAAGGTTTTATTGGTCCCCAAGCTATAATTGTGTAAACAAGGGTAGCTAAAATACTCTCATGAGAAAGCAGGATATATTTATAAATGTTCTTGAGGTTAATGTCTTACTCTTGAGCATAGACTTTTCCAATCCGGAACTAAAATAAAATGGAGCTGAATTTACGAGGGTCGTTCAAAAAGTATCTGTGTTAGGAATAAAAATGGTCATTAGGAATGGGGAATTTGAATGGAGTAACTCACTGTAGTATTGTCCATTTGGTGTGTGTTTTTTATCCTTCATTTTTTAAAACTTCATAAGTTTGAGACCCTTCACATTCCAAAAGAAGATCGCCTTATAAATTTTCTGGGGGATGAGACTACCTATCTCTTCTTTGGAGAAGCGATAGTCAGTCTTCTTTTCAGCTACCCATTGTTGCATAATTGCTTTTTTTTCTGGTGTGTAATGTTGAATTCAGTCTTATAATCGATAGTGATAAATCGATGTAGTACCTATTACATATATATTTGGTAACAAATAGTTGTCAAATAAACGCTAATCTATGTATCAGTGTGACATTTATTTTGGTAACGTTTAACATATGGAAGCCCACAATGGTAAAACCAACTCAGTATAAACATGCATTTTCTTAACCACTGTCGTATATGTATCATTAGAAAGTGCGCTATACTTATGGTTACTTCGTAAAATTAATTTCTTGTAATAATTTATACATTAACAAATGCTTATAAATTTTTTGGATTAAATATGTGTATTAAATTTAACTGGAACTCTGTACCCTTCTTTGGAAAGGAGTGTCGAATCTTCAATTTTACGATCGAAACTTCAATTTTACGATTGTTTTCACCAGAGTATGGTTTATAACAGCAATATCCAATTCAAGCAGTGATTAATTTAGATTTTAGTTTTAAAAATACCGGCAAAATATTTACTAGTCTTCTTCACAAGTTTTGCTTTATATGATAACCGTGTACGTGCTAATCTCATAATATAGAGACATTTACTTCGAAATGTATGCATTGCGGAAATTAGAATCAGGAAATCGATATATATATATATATATATATATGTCATTTTATTTATTTTCAAACTTACGAGATAATTTGCATGCTTGAGGTTTTAAATGCATAGATTTTTTTTTTTTTTTCAATTGTGTTAAGTATCGTGTTAAAAGAAAACGAAATATAAAAATATGTTGCATGAAAGTTGTCTCAAACTGTTTGAAGTGTGTTATACATCAACAATGAAACATACCCTAGCTTTTCTGTGAAAACTAATAAATCTAATAAAAATATCTTGGGTAAGAAATTATTTAATTTTAGTATTATAAATGTATTATAAGACTGGAAAAAAGTATTATATTTTTGGAAATATCTTTTCAATTAGATAATAATTAACATTTACTCAACAATGCTAAGAAAAGTCTTGCAGAATTTTATAACTACTTATCAATAAGATTATGCAAGAAATTCCGACAAAAATGAGAAAAATAATAATAATTTTATGATTCATAATTATATATATTCACAAACATTATTGATTTAATTAAATAGTCGATATATTGGATTCTCTTAACGTTATTGACACAATTTGATAAAAAAAAATTTAGGAATTTCAATTTAAGAAACAATTTCACATTGAATATCGTAAATTTTTATACAAGCTAAATACAAACTTTTCTTTAATGTTTCTTTCAAACTTTCTATTTTTGTTCGAAACTAAAGAATATATAAATGAAAATAGTAAATGTATTATCTAAAAGTAATATCCTCAGTGATTCGAATGTTCTTATTTATGTTTTATGATATAGTATAATACCACAAAGTGTTTCATCAAAATTTTAATAGCAATAGTTCCAATTTGATGCCTGATGA
>BMAW01098640.1:2179486-2190160 GCA_019974015.1 Nephila pilipes | reverse complement strand
TAAAAATAATTGGATTAAACTGTGGGTACTTAATATTAGAAATTTTTGCTGAAAACTAATTGCATACGAGAGAGAAAGAAGCATATACTAACAAATATTTTATATGTACCAATTTAATACCAAGTGTAATATTTGTTGCATAAATACAAGAGTTAAATAGCGAAATAAAGTGTAATCTCCATCTACAAATTTACATCTGATTTTAATACTACACGATGTTAATTAATACTCAAAAATAATAAAATAATTTTCTGGAAAAATAATAATCAGTTTCTTACAATAAATATATCATTGAAATTGAACCTTATTGTTTTTATATAATGGCTAAATTTCCTTGTATAAAAATATAGAATAATCTAAGGTCAAAACTGTACTTATAAAAACAGATTAAAGAGGTTGGTGGGCTTATAATGCATTGTATTTATCGATTACTCTTCAAGGAATTTATTACAGTAAAATAGCAATACGTAACTTCAATTTTCAGTATCAAATGAAATTGCCTAGATTTCTATAAAAAACCCAATTTCTTTCTTTTTTTTGATTTAATAGAAATTATCTGTAAGTTTATATATCGTATCTAAAACTAATTTTGAAAATACAGTGTGGCTATTAAATAGCGAGACTGACGTTGCTACAGAAGAAGTACGCATGCACCAAATACCAGTGACGATAGTTGTTTTGCTGAAGCCTTCTATTTCGAATGCAGTGCCTCGCTTCTGCAAACAAATCCGTATACCCGTAGCTTCGTTTACATTAAAGTTGTTTTTTTTTCCGCCGGAAAAATATAATATAAATGATAAATGTAACAGTAAAGCAATAATTTGTGAATTTTCACATAAAGTTCCAAAAAACCGCTACTGAAACTTATAATTTATTGAAAAAAGGGTATGGCAATAAATGTTTATCTCGTGAACTTTTTTTTTAAATATTTTAATCATTTTCCAGATTGCTGAGAAGACTTTGCTGATGATTCACACTCGGATCACCCTTTCACGTCATAAATAGCTGACAATATCGAAAAAATTGGTAATCTGTTTTGATCTGACCATCAGATGAAAATTTGTGCGATTGCTGAGACTGTAGGAATTGAATAATAAAAAAATCCCTGCGGCAAATTTTACATAACAATTTTAACATGCTCAAAGTGTGTGCCTAAATGGTGCTTGAAATTCTCATATTTGTGCAACAAGAAATTCACATTAATGATTGTACTGACACTTTGTTTGCAATTGAAAATGACTCAAACTAATTAGAAATTATAGTGATGTGTGACGAATCGTGTTATTTTATTTATAATCCTTAAACGTAGAGTCAATCAATCTATGTACTAGAAGAACCCATCTTCACCGAGAGGCAGAAAAGCTCGAATGAAAGGATTAAAATTCAAAGTAACGCTGATTGTTTTTCTCGATATTCATGAGATAGTGTTTCTTTTCTGGGTTTATGAAGGTCATTAAGGATTGTGTATATTCTCTGGGTTCCCGAAGGTCAAAATATTAATGAACATTATTACCTTCACGTTCTTGCTGGACTCTATGAAAGAATAAGAAAAAACTACCCGAATTGATTCAGAACAAGTCATTCCACATTGTCTGTCAAGAGATTCCTAGGTCAAGTACGTCATCCCAGTGTAGGACCATCCGCCTTATTCGCCGAGCGCCTTATTATTGAGCCATGCTACTTCCATCTGCTTCCTTAAGTTAAATTATCATTAAAAGGAACAAGATTTAATTCCATTAAAGCTGTGAAAGTGTAAGCAGCTCGCTATTCCTGAAGGAGGTGACAGAAGATTTCCAACACTGTTTAGAACAATGGAAGTTTCGCGTAGAGTGTTGTAGGGTTAGAGGAAGGGTGCATATTGAAAACGATAATAAGTAAAATTGTATGAAATTAAAGTAAAATGCTTCACTGCGTCAATATCGTTATGTAATATCCACACTTTGCATATGTTACTAAATATGTTTTGATAACAAGCATGTTTGGAAGCGTGTTAATAGTGTGACAGAATTGTTTTTTTTTTTAATATAAAACGATTAGATCTTTAATTTTTGAGAATACTTAATTACGAAAATGAAAGAACTAATACTTATGGAGTGGTGCGAGAAAATATGTATGCCTAAATACGAGACAACAAATTTTTGACCTGCTTAACCCTCAAGATTACTTAAAGAACTTTTTTGTTATTTTGTCTTTATTTTTCTAACTTAAAATTATTTCCTGTTATCGTTTCCTCTTTATGCTTTCTTTGTGATAAAACGTATTACACAATATATTAAAGTAAACTCTTAAGTAATTTATAACTAATATTCCATACCTTATAAATTTCAAGATCTCATAAACTAGAATTTCATGAAATGCGTACTTACTAGTTACAAATAAGTAATGAAAAAAACATTTTTTCTTAAATTTGAAAGGAATGGTAGGTTTTTGAAGCAATACGTATTTCCGTAGAGAAAACTTTTCAAAGTTGAAGCTTATTTATTCCAAACTTCTGAAATAGTAATATAATTGTAGTTGCGTTGATTGAAATACGAATGATAAAACAAAATACTAACAGTAACAGCCTTGAATTTGTTAAGAGTTAAACTTAACATAAAACATTACTGTCATGAAATTTACTAATAATTGTGAAGAAAAATTCTTGCACGTAAATGATATTTAGTTTAATCACATATTTACTTTACTAAATAAAACTAAAATTTATAACATTCAAAAGCATCATTTTAAGCATTTTATAACAGGAAACCTATTATTAGAAAGATAGCATTATATTTAACATGTACTGATTATGTCAGGTGTATTCAGATTTCGGATGTATCCAAAATTGCTTTTATGCTTGTGTATATGCTTGAAAACGAGACCTTACATTTTAAAGTTCCTATGGAATGAATAAAAATTTCATACTCTTTCTTTTATATCACTATTTTTTTTTCTCTGACATACTTTGTAATTATAGCTTTATCGTGCAGAACTATTATATATTCCATTCTTATATGTGTTTTAGAGATTTGTTGGAAATAATTAACTTATGGACAAGAACTCAAGGGATGTTTATTTACTAATAGCAATTAGAGAATGAAGGCCTTTTGTTAGCGTGAAAGGAATGTTTAGATTCCGCATTGATGTTGGAGTAAGGATATTTCCCCAGAGACTACTACTCCTAAACGAAGCATTGCTCTTCTGCATTTCTGCATCTCTGGACTAAGAGAGTAGTTGCATTCCATTCGGGATTTGAGGAAAACTATTGAATATTGACAATATATTTTTAATTGGAGGAGGAAACTTTCTTTATTTTGTTCATGATAAACATTTTACCTCGCAAACTTTTTTGAGCTTGTAAACATCACGTTTCGCACACAATAGAATTATTTTTATTTCTGATTTTGTTGAAATACCATTGAATGTAGGACATTCCTTCGTACGAAGTTTATTTGAAACACGGTTCCTGATAATATTCTTAGTAAAATTATCTTCAAAAACTAGTTTTAATTAAATTTTCGAAGCTAAAATACTATCCACTTTCGCTAATTTATTATTTCATGGTTTTGTTATAGAATTACTCAAAATAGTAGTTCAAAATAATTTTTTATACTTTAAAATTCCTTCAAGGAAATATAACTTCATTTAAATTTTATATACTTATTTAACATTGTAAATAACAGGGATACATTGGACTTCTACCTAAGACAGTTCTTATAAGAAATTTAGAATTCTGTTCTTTTCTCTGTTCTCTTCAATTTTCCTTACAATTCTCATTTTCAAGTTAAAATTATTCTCTCGCCTCAAAAATTCCACAACAATCCATCATATCAAACATTATTTCCCAAAAGATCTAATTTTATTCATAAAAATGTGTTTAGATTTTTTTATATTTTTCTAAACAAACGCCATCAGGTTGCATTGAATTTCCCTTTCTTTTTTTAAATATTTAAAAATGAAGAACTTTCACATACTTTTGTGCTAGGATCTGTAGTTAACCTACATATTTGTGCATGTGGCTAGTTTTAGAATGAAAATGCAAAATAGAACATAAACATATTAAAATTTTAATTGTCCTTAAAAGATATAAAATGTATTATTTTACTTCAATAAATTTACAGTGTAAACAATGTGTAACTTATTATTCAACCGAAAAATAATGAATATTTCTTTCGATTTTTTTTTGCCTTATTTTTATATTTGTACAACTCAAAAACTTAACTGAACCAAACATGCATTTAATAAACTTTACTGAATGCACAATATAAGTATTTTTCTACGAAGAAAACTTCTGTAAAAATTGTTTTTGTGAAAATAGCCTCTAAGATAATTTATTTATATTTAGCGTTCAATACAATTAATGATAATCAGAAAGCATAGCTTATTTTCTTTAACACATTTTGAAAATTATCCCACATTAGTATATTTGTGATCCTTCGCTAGTTGTGCTTCCTTAGATCTTAGTAATATAGTATTTTATGAAGTAATTTTTTCACATGAGAATAGTTTTATAAATAGAGTATTTTTAATAAAGTATATTATTGAATTGTTATAAATATTCTATTAAACTGATTACAAACTTTTCGGAAACAAGCTTTAAATTACATAAAATGTAAAAAAAGAACCATAATCATTAAACCTGCGAAACAGTTTTAAATAAATAAACTACTTTCTAAAACATCTATTCCCATAAAAGAATGTGCACTTATGAATATAAATATGGAAGAAAAGAAGCACGAATGTGGTAAAATTAGTCAAAAGGAAATACTCTAATCTTAAATGGATTATTATATTAATATGTAACTAACGCGCAAAATGTGATGCTGCACATAATATCACAGAAATAATTAATACTCTCTGAAGAATTTCAAACTGACTTCAATAGAAAATTCTAAGGTTTATAAAATGCCTTTTTACCATCCAAACGCTGACAATAGTTTTGTACATGCTTCTAGCATAGGATTAGAGAAAAAAAAATAAAGTTAAGCGTAACACGAAAACCTTCAATTTCATAAATAAGTTCTTTGCGACATGGACTTTGGAAAGAATTTCGAGATTTACCTTAACATTGTTTCACAAACAACAACATAACATTGTCTGTAAGAATTAATTATCTGATCAACAGTGTGTGCATTTTTAAATTCATAGTTGAATATGCTATAATGTCATGAGTTTCTCATTTGTTATCTTTCATTGAGATTCAGTCACGATATAAGACAGATATTAAGCTCATTAAAACATACGAATATTTCATAGAAATTACCAATCCATAAACTTTTTAACAATGCTAAGGTTGGTTATATTTCGTTATATTATTAAAAATAGAACTAGAACTTTAAAAAATAATTTTAAATGAAAGATTTATTTTACTTTCTCCAAAATATGTTAAAATAAATATCATGCTAAAAAAATAAAAATAATTCCAAGTTCTAAGGAAATTCCGGATATGATACATTTTAAATTCTCAATGAGCCCTTTTACCTGACAGACATATTTCTCTCTTCTTCTTTTATCATTTTAGTTGAAGTATTCGATCCTTTTGGATTGCAAAGAGTCTGGTTTAAACACCAGAATTCTCTACAGCTATAAATATATATGGAGGAGTTAGTTGTTTTATAACACCTGTTTTTTTGATTTTTTTTTTTCATGTTCCGTCAACAAAGTAATAGATACGTAATTTTTAACTCATTTTCTACATGTTTATTCTTAAGTGTGTATGAAGTCATTATCGAAAGCATTTAGCTTCCCATAAGAATTTGGAAACTCTCGATTATAATATTTATTTGAGTATGAAATAAAGTTCATCATTTAAATAATAAATATATAATTAATTTAAAATTATGATTATATTAATTAACAACGTCATATGAAGAGAGTCATTATTTTTTTTATCGAGATTATTCACATACAGCTCATAACGCTTGTCATTACTTTCAGCATTGCTCTAGAATGTAGTTCTGGTTTTATTTCTGTATTGTTATGTGACTCATGATATTTTACTTCTAAGTACCTAATATAAATTGTGTGTGAACTAGAACCAGAGAGACTGTGACAATGAATGTAAAACATGTATTTGAAAAAACTTTTCTCTCCTTCATTTGGCGGAATGTTTTTAATGCTACGGATATTATGTTTCTCTATTCATCACTTAAGAAAGGAAATAGAAGTTCCAAATTCATTAAGAGAATCAAAGAATTAACTTGTTGATAGATTCTTAGATCTTAAAGTTATATGATTCAACTCAGTGCTTGTGTTGTATATAATCTTGAATACAAAAAGTTTTAATTATGAGTTTATTTCATGTATTAATTCACAAGATTAAACAATACTGTTTCATTCGTTCATTTATTTGTAATCCAGTTTTGATTCTTAAATTCAAATTCCTAGTTTCTAACGGAAATAATTCATTATTTTAAAGTTTGTCCTTCTTTAAACATTTCCATTAAAACCTTTAAATAAACAAAACTTTTATTTACTCTTTCTTTTGGAGGCTAAATTTTTTCATGATTTAAAAAGCATATTAATATTTTTGGTAATTTTAAAATTTCATTGATTTTTTATGTTGTCTTAGGTTAGGTTCAACAAATCCATAACTTTATTACACTAAAGCACATTTGTGAACAATTAAGAATTTTACAAAATAACAGGAAAATGAAAGATGCCGTTATCTTGAGAAATGGGGATCGTAAATGTATTTTAAAAGTAATATTTCAAAATATTACTTTGAGATGACATAATTTGACATAGATGAGCAATTTAAATTTCTTTTTAAAAATCATATATATATATATATATATATATATATACTTAATACCTGTATATTTTCTGTAACAATACATTATCTGATGCTCAAATATTGAAATATTTGATCTCATCTTTTATAATGAAACTAAACATTCAGAATCGTGCAGTTAATTTCCTATCATGTATATTTTATATGTCAACACTTGTTACTTGTCTATTAAGGAAAGGAAAGTGACTTCTGCCTGAACACCAGAAGATAATTGACAAATATCAAGATATGATAATGTCATATTTGTTAGGAGTTGAAAAACTCATTGTTCCAGAGCCAAATAAAAATATCCAAATATTTATTATACTTGAATGATGGAAGCATTTCAACTAATATATGAAATTCATATTGTAATCAGCCGAAGCAGGCAAAACAGAAAGATGAAATGGTTAAGGGAATATATATATATATATATATATATAAGAACATTACAATTGAAACGGTAATAATTTATTTCAAAATTCGTTTACCGTGTCAAAACAAGAAACAAAATATTCTAAGAAAAGTTCGCATTATTAAATCAATTAAAAGCAGTGAATAGAATTTGAGGTATCATGTGGATCTCATTAACATATAATCATAAGCGGACGTCGATTTTCAGTTTATAATAATGGTTTATCAAACTCATTTAACAAAATTTATTCAATCAAAAGCATCAAAAGTAAACTAAGCCGCGGGATTTGTTTATCATGTATTGGATGAACTCACAATATTTAGAGCACTGTGGATTTTTCAAAGTGATAGTGGCTAAGAATTTACCTACAGAATTATTGAAGAAATTTACGGAATTGGGAATGAAATCAAAACTGTTCATGGAAAGCCAAAACATAGTTAAACACGAAGCTCAGTTGAAAGAGCAAACCAAGACATTAAAAAGATGTTATCCACTTAGCTTGAAACAAGCAATAAAACCAAATGGTCAGAAAGAATAAAATTCTTTCAATTCATGAAAAATAGAACATATCATTCAGAAATAGACCACAGTACATATGAAGCTGTGTTTGACTTTAAAGTGAAAATAGATTTAAGAACATACTTGACAAACGGTATCTAGACAGAAATTACAATTGAAGAAGATTTTGCTGTGTTAAGAAATAAATCTAATAATGATGCTCAACATCAGACTGCAATCTCAACCGAGGGTGAGATTACAGAGGAAATAAATGATGATGATATGGACGTGTAATTGGGTTATTTGACAGAAGGAAGTAATAACTGTTGTAGACTCAATAAAAAACGTAATGAAGTTGTTAGAAGAATTGAATGGGAACAAAATAATCCTGAATAATATATTAAAATGGAAAGTTTTATGTAACTTTTTGCAGAGAGTAGATTTAGCCAGCCAAGGTGCGTTTTTTAAATTAATACTATATTACTCAATTAAACATAAGAATTAAAGTAAAAGATGACAATAGAAAAATTTTCAATTAATAATATTAAAGTAAACAATGAAATATCGAGAAATGGATAATAGTAAACTTTCCCGATATTACTATTAAAGGAAACGATAAATTGTGAAATTGAATATATTTAAGCTAAATGTAATTAAAATTGAAGAAGATGATAAAAAACTGAAAAGTATTCTGGTACGCCAAAATTGATCTAATTAAAACAATAGCCTCTTGGTTGGCTAACAAGAAAATATTGATTATGGAAAGAGAAAAAAAATTGTGATGCTGTAAAGTGTGATTGAAAAAGAAAACAAGGAAAACTCTTATTTTGCAATAGACGAAGTCTTAGAAAATTTTCAAGGAGCTGGACTATCTTCTACTTAAATAATAAATCTACAAGAAGAAAAAATTTTACATCTTTCAAACTTAAAATGTCCAACAGCGATCAGAGGAAAAAATTGTGGATGAGAATACCAGAGATAGAAAGGAGTAAGGCTGATAGCCAGAATATAATACCTATTATAACGTCTAAGTAAAAAAGAAAAATTATAATAATTTTGTACAATACATGGAATTTTAAAACAGTTCTACTCTTAGAATAATTTTACTGTCTGACAGGAAACTGTTATTTCAGCGCATGTAATAAGTCAAAGCAAATGCTCCCATTAGGATTTCAATTTAGGGGATCAAGGATTTCAGTGTTTCATATTATAAGCAAATGCTACTCAAGCCACTGCAAATGTTTAAAAAAAAATCAAAAATATTTTGTTACACCAAATGCTACAGTAGCTCTACCTACCATAAGAAATAATTTCATAAAATAGTAAAAATATTACATTTGAAATGTAATATTTGGGATAAAAAATAATGAATGTATCTTATAAATAACAACAATTATTCTCGTAAAACTTTTATCCCCCAAAATGTGAATGATTTATGAATTTCAGCTTACTATTGTAATATACTGAATTTTACTCATTTTAACAAATATTATAGGTTTTATTTAAATTTATAAAAATGTGATAAAAAGTGTTGAAATTTTGATTTAGCTTTAAAATCTTGAATTAACATTTTTGATGGAGTCTTAATTTTTTAAATAAAAGACAGGGTTATTCAAAATGTTTCCTCTGATTTTTGAATTCTACATTTTGAAAAATAAGCGACACAGAATGATGAGTAATATATAGATGCAAAGGGAAACCATACACGTTTTCTTTTGCAAGTGTTCAATATCACTTTCTTTAGTTACACGTATAATGTCAATTCTGTCTGTAAATTCCTGCCAAACCCGTCGTAAAGTGTCAGTGGTAAGTGATAGTACAGCATAAATCTTTTGTTTAAGTTCAAATTAATTTGTGGGCAATGGTGGTGAACACACTTTATATTTTACAACTCCCAAAAGGAAAATCGCATGGGGGTTATCAGGTGATTAGACACGGAATTATATATCAGGTAACAATGCATATATATATATATATATATATATATATACGTGACAGTGAAAATGCAACACCAAGAAGGAGGGGCCAAAAAGTAATGGCAAAAAAAGACAGACAGCAACTACAGTAATTAATATCTATTTCGAAATGATATGCATAATACAGAACGAGAACAACATCGGCTCAGTAGATTGTAGGACCACCGAGGACGGAGACAAAAGAAGCAACACATCTAAGAACAGTCAATGAGAGTACGGATGGCGTATCGAGGAATGACTCTCCTTTCCCTGTCAACCATTTGCCACAGTTCGGCTTATGAGTGCAGCAATGACATGATCTGTAAATGGCATCTGATCACATTCGAAATGTGTTCAATTATTGAGAGGAGGGAATGGTGATCACACAGAGTAGCAACTCCACGTATCGATGGGCCGTCATAGTAACCAGAAAACGAACAAGAGGTGATCTGGAATCGTACAAAATTGCGTTCCAAAACAGGTTGCCACATGGTGGGGTGTTCCACCATTGCTGCTAGATTGGATCTGTCCCCCCATCGACGCCACATTCGAGCGTAGCAACTAACTTTAGAGAAGCAGAAGTGGGACTCATCTGAGAACACGACCCTATGCCATTCTGCAGCGCAAATCGCTCGATCTCGGCACCATTGCATACGTCAACGTCTAAGCAATGAGGTCAATGGTAAGTCCAGGTCACTAGCATTCAATCGACGAGAAGTAGTTATGATCGATATAGGAACATCCAGGGTGTCTTGAACATGCTACAGAATGGGGTTAGAAGTGGCTGCCGGGTATGCCACCATCTGTCGGTGGATGTATAGGTCCATGCTTGCTAACGTCATTCTGGCTGCACCGGCATCCCTAAAACGTGCTGTATTTCCTTGTCCCAACCATCTTCGCCACAGCCGATGCACTGTGGACATGTTCAAGTGTGTGTCAGCTGAGATTTGCCTTATGGACAAACTTGCCTTACTCAGTCCGATCACTGTGCCTCTGGGAAAATCGTCTATCTCTTGGAACTATCTCAGTTGACGACTACCTAGTATTCTGTGCTA